>LZPO01117200.1:65315-77610 GCA_001675575.1 Neotoma lepida
CTTTTGCCATCACTCACAACACCTCTCCTTAGACACGGGCAATTCTAGAAGCTAGCTAGCAAGCACTCACAAAAGCACAGGGCCAGGAATACATTTTATATGTCTACAAAGCAACAGGTACAGAACTGAGCACAACACATACGAAGCTGAACTTAATTCTCAGATCCCTGTGTCACTGCTGTAATTCTGGGATATTTTCACAACATTCGGTCTTTGATGTCACAATGAAATTAAGTGGGGGAGGGGAGTGGAGAGATGGCTTATCAGTTAAGAGCACTGGCTGTTCTTCCAGAGGACCCAGGTTCAATTCCCAGGACCCACATGGGAGCTCACAACTGTCTGTAACTTCAGTTTCGGGGGACCCGACACCCATGGCAAAACACCAATGCACATATAATAAAAATAAATGAATTTTTNAAAAAAGAAATTAAGTGGGTGTTAGAACTGAGGTGTAGATTATACACACCTCTATGTATTTGAGTTATTTCTGCAGAATTAAAAAGTTACTTGGAAGACCAGAGACATAGTAATACTTATTGTATACCAACCCCATTGGCAGCTGCCATCTGCACTATGGTTTCTATTGCTGATTTATTAAAATACCGCCCATCTCCACCGACCACCAGTGATGATCCCTGGCGATCTTTTAGGTCTATGGAAAAGAATATGCTCTGGATAAAATTCTCCAGATAACAAGGCTTTGCCTCAAAGCAATAGGTGTTCTTCCGTAACCCACTTGTTCCTGGCTTCTGGTCATGATAGGGAGCTGTGGCGAAGGTCAGCAGTGGNAGAGGACCCTCTTCTGTTTTCCTGTATTTCCCAGAAATCCATTCTTCAAAGTCACTCATCTTTCATCTCCACCGCTTGGCTCTGTGAGGGTGTCCAGAAAGTAGCTGACGGTCCCCCAAACTGTCTGTCCGATCTGAAGCTGCCACAGTGTCCGCCAAGTAAATAACACAGTTTTTTCCTGGACCATCACTCTCAGTGAGAAAACCTGGTTAATCCCTTATGGTGGTTGTCTCTTGAGAAAAAGTCATGGGCCACACACCCACCCATACCCNCACACAAAGCAGATCTTCAAAGTCGTTCTGATGAAGATCCTTCTGCCCACACATTCATNAAGCTGAACACGCTTCAATTATTTTTGCCTCCTTTCTCTGTTAGGGCAGAGAGCTCTGGAGGGCCGCCTTCAGCAGACTCTGGTTTCAGACATCAGACAGCTGTCAGCCTACTCTTGAAGCCAAGGTTAAGATGGAATGACTGCAGTTCCCCAAAGCAGGTTAGGACAAGATACTTGGTGTGGCTCTCGCTATTCCTGCCGCCCCTTGAGCTGGAGCCTCTGGGCCATCTGCAGCTAAAGTTGCTTAGAGCCATGAGCAAATTAAAGGTCAAGCTTAAAATGGAAGAGAGGGATGGCTCTCAGTTACCTCTGGTCTCTTCGTCTCACTGTCATTCTGATACCCACAGGATTATGTCCTTCCCTAGGGACAATCCTAGGTGGAAGGGGAATAATCATCTAACAGAACAGATTTGCTCATTGGCCTCTGAGAATTTAAACAGGGCTGGAGTAATGTGCTTTTCAGCATGGGCAAGGCCTAGGGGTCATCGCCAGCACTGGGGGTAAAAATAATTTAATAAGAGTATCCACTGACCAACAGCTTGATTGTTCCCTTAAATTTATAGAAAAATAACTCCAAGGATCTACAAAATTCTTGAGAAATCCAGAACAATGAGGGGTTGATTATGTATTTTCCTAAGTATATGAGGCTGGATCAGTTACTAGTAATTAGACAAGTATTAGGACAAGAAGATTAATTATTTTAAATAGGGTCTCAATCTGTAGCCCAGAACTTGCCATGTAGCTCACCCAGCACAGGACTAGCAAAGCTACTGGCACATGAGCCTGATCCCCTTCACGTAACAAATGAGGCCACACTTATCAGCACTGACACCTCAAGTACCATATGGTCCAAATGGTAGAGCAGCCTATACAGCAGCCTGGACCTGTTGAAGAGCCTTCTCCAGTTCCAGGCCCCACTCAAAGCTGGCAGCTCACCAAGTCACTTGGTGTATGGGCCAGAGTAACACACCCAAGTGAGGAATGTGCTGTCTCCAGAATCCAAACAGGCTTCTTTCTTGCTGGTAGGAGGGGACAGGTGTAGGAATTTATTCCTTCACCTTAGAAGGAATATCTCTGCATACCCTATACCACTAGATACTCAGGGATTTCACTGAGGTAGAAAGCCGGTGAGTTTTGGTTGGATTTATTTCCCATCCTCTGATATGCATATGTGTTACCAACAAGTCCAAAGTGGCTGACACCTCATCTAATCAGCATAAGGTCATCAATATAGTGAACCAGTGTGATATTTGGTGGAAGAGACAGATGAAAAAGATTCCTTTAAAATAAGTTATGACACAGGGCTGGAGAGTTAATACACCCTTGAGGCAAAACTGTAAAGGTATAGCGCTGGCCTTGCCAACTGAAAGCAAAGAAAAAGAAAACCTTCAGATGTGGAAACNGCTCACGAGGCACATGTATTACGTTGAGAACCAGAGAACCAACCAGTTTTTAATAGCTTATTTAGGGCTTCTGTTTTAAAATATGAAATTCTTTTAAATTAATTTTACAAGCAAGCTTATTTTATTCATAGCTATATACCATGACTTTCTTTTTTACTTATTACAAGTAGATTTTTTAATTCATCTATTTTAAGTTCCGTGCCAAGTTCCCCTTCATTTCTTATAGCCTTGCAAATTAGACCAACATATGTGTCTTGGCATATGCAACCAGAGTTAGATTTATGAAATATTATTCCAGCGATCTCTTCATTGAACTAACAGAGCAGCCACCCAAGGCATTGCGGACCTAATGAGATCTCAATGTCCCAGGGCACATTCAGGAGCACATGGGCCTGAGGGTGCTTGGGCATACCCACCCAGGCTCTCTGCCCACCTAGCACATTACACTCCAGCATGTTCTCTGCTCCTGCTGGGCCACTTGCTGGTGAAGTGCTTTCTGAAGCTGAAATTACAAAAGCATAAGTTTAGGTGACTGCACATGCCCAGTCTGGTATTTATCAATATGCAAAAGAAAACCTGAAGGACACATGGCAGATGCCTACTGTGGAAAAGCTTCCGTTCTTTAAAAAAAAAAGAAAAAGAAAGAAAGAGAACAAGTCGTAATTTTACAGACACCATACAACTCAACCTCATATAAAAACATTACCAGAAGCAGCAATGTTAGATGGACTGTGAAGTGGGCTAAAAGCGAGAGGCATTAAAAACATTAAGCTCCCTGAGCCGCCCGGACTAAGTGGAGCCGCTATTAGGAAGCTCATCTGTTTTAGCTCTCCAGCAAAGGTTGAACTTCATCTTCAGAGANGCTACTGTCGAGCAGAGCGAACCCAATTTGGCCTAATGAATTCGCCGGCATTGCCAGTACTCCTTCACAATGACACAGATTACATTTAAACCATATGGGGGATTTAAGGATTGCTCCCTTTGGACAAGGAACTTTCATACCGGTCTTGGGCCCAATCAATTTCACCATGGCAGAGTTATGAACCCCTTCACTCCTGGCCTCCCAAAGATTCAGATCCCTTTCTCATCAGCAAGCTGGAAACCTCTCTCTCTCTCTTTCCTTCCCTACCTCCTTTCTTTCTCCCTCTCTTTCCCCTTCTCTTTCTTTCCATTAACACATATATTTATTGGACAGCTAACTACTATGTCTATGCCCCTTACAAGCACATACACAGAATTCAGTTTTAGAAAATGTCACAGAAGTGGGCCTAAAGGACAGAAGAGCTAACCCTGATTCAGGTGCAAAGCCTAGGAAGCCGGCTACTCATTCAGCTAAAAGCAACAGGGAGTACCTAACTACTAGCCCACAGCTCTCTACTCTCACCATGGCCCAAAATGCATACCACTAAGAGCCCAGAGTGTTGGTCCACAGCAGTGGGAAAAGCCTGCTCATTTCACCAGCCAACCCAGGCTCAGCATTGCAGTATATGAAGTGCACAGGATTAGGACACAGGCACAACCAGGCCCCAAATCCATGACTCTAAAAGGTATGAGAGAACACTCATGAACAGGTAATTTAATTGAACGGAGCCTGAAAAATGCAACTGGCTGTCAATCAAATCAAAATCATGAAAACACCCAGTATTGTGCATAATATCCAAGAAGCTGTGACAAAGGGCTAGCCCCTCCCTGCTCCAAGCCTTAGTTTATCTCTAAAGTGAGATCCTAACACCTGCCTCACTTGGTGAGTGGGTCTTTGTTGGAAAAAAGTCACATCAGGAGGAAGCACTCATGGTGTGCTGGTGGCCAACATACTGTCCTGGGGAAGCATTAACAGAGCTGAGGCTCTGAGCAGCAGCAATGCCAAAGATGAGCCTGGAAAAACACCTGAGGCAAGACATGGAGTCATGTGAGCCATGGAAGGTCTACCTTTGTAGGTTTCAGAGAACTGTGAGGAATTAAGGTGGGAAAGACATGAAGCAGCATGTTTTGGGATATGTGATTGGCTAGCAATTAGTGTAAGAAAGAGCTTTCGGAAAGATAAACCAGACAAAGATTATCCAAGACTGGTAAATTCAAGCTGATAGACCAAGGCTAGCTCACCAAGCAAGGCTTGTTAAAAAGCATTCCTTCCTTGGCTGGGGTGGCTTTGAAGATCCTTGTGGATATACTCTGCCTAGCACTGAGCCCCGGGTAGCCTTCTGAATATACCTGTGCCAGCCAGAGTCTAGGGATTTCTGTCCTCCAACAGGAAGAGATTTCCCAAGCAACTTTCCTTCTGACCCCTTCTCCATACCTGACTGTCTATTCATTCTCTCTCTTCTCTGAGAACTACCCCCTACCCTGCCCCAGAGGCTCTGACTCCAATCCATGATGACCAGGGGTACAGAGCTGAACCACGCATGCCTTCAAGCATTGGACTCTAGAACTGGGACTTTCAAGTCTCCTCATCAGAGCCAGTTAGCCCTTTAACCAGAGATGCTGTGGTGGTCTGAATGAAAATGGCCCCCATAGGCTCATAGGGAGTGGCACTATTGGGAGGTGTGGCTTTGTTGGAGTAGGTGTGAACTTGTTGGAGGAAGTGTGTCACTGGGGTGGGCTTTGAGGTTTCAGAAGCTCAAGCCAGGCCCAGTGTCTCTCTCTTCCTGCTGCCTGTGGATCCAGATGTAGAACTCTCAGCTACCTCTCCAGCACCATGTCTGCCTGAGTGACACCATGCTTCCCACCATGACGATAATGAACTAAACCTCTGAACTATAAGCCAGTCCCAATTAAATGTTTTTCTTTATAACAGTTGCTATGGTCATGGTGTCTCTTCACAGCAATAGAAACCCTAACTATGAGAGATGGGCAGCTTAAGGAACTAGAGGAACAAGACCCATCACATCATGAGTCTATCAGTCAAACTGTTTCTGACAGCCAGGTGATACACAAGGTTACTCAAAAATTACAAACCTGGCACTCAAAATTACTAACTCTGAGGTAAGAATGACTAACTCTAAGCTAAAAATTACTAACTCTAAGCACTGTGGTCTTGATATGTGTGTGAAGGGGGGGATCAGAAAAGAATCCAAAAAAGAATGAAGCAGAAAGTGGGTTAGCTGTACCTTCTGAACTGTGAAGGGTCCAGGTTGTCAGATGGGACAACTTGGGAAGAAAGCTCTGAGCAGAAATCACTGGAGACTCACTGTGGTGTTAGCATTCTGGACCAGGGAGGCTCCACATCCAGATGCCTGCCCAGCACACACTACATCCAGCTCACAGAATCATCCTCATTCAACTAGAAAAGTACCTCCTAACCGCTCGAACTAAGAGAATGGATGGGTGTTTCTAGACTTTGCTTGGGAAGTGTGTGGTGGGAAGTGAATCCATGGCCTTTGAGCATGCTAGGCAAGCACTGAGCTACATTTCCACCCCTACATTAAAACACAGAATTTCAAAGTATACCCTGTAATAATAAATGAAATTTACAGTACACGTTGAGGATCTCTTATCCCAAATTCTCTAGACCAGAAGTGGTTTGGATTTCAGATTTCTCTGAATTATGGAATATTTGCATCAATATAAAATGAAATGTCTTAAGGATGGAATCTAGTCTAGGTAAATTCATTTTGTTCATGTGCATCTTTTGCACACAGCCTGAGGGTAACTTCACACAAAATGTTTAGTGTGCCTGTGATTTCATTGTGATTTGCTACATGCACTATTATATTGGTGCTCAAAAGTATCAGATTTTTGGAGTATTCTAGATTTTAGCATGTTTTAAATTAGGGATTGTCCACCAGTACTACTATTTTGGGGGCCATTATAGGAAATCTAAATATATTTGTATTTTAAACACATTTAAGGAACTTGAGCTATTACTTCATATAAAGGTCAGCCTTGTGATTACAGCTGACCACATGCAAGAGTAAATAATTTAGAATCACAATCATAACTCTAAAGAAGAGGACTTATCAGAATTATAAATATTAATAGAACACTCAAAAGAACTTGGAATATACTAGAAGTTTATCCCATTTACACTACAATATTTAAAGGAATGGACTTTATGGCCAGACTAACAGGATCCAAACCTTCACTTTCCAGCCTCTAACTGAATGACTGTGGACAAAATTAATTTGATCCCTCTATGTCTCCACGTCTTTATCTGTACAATTAGAGATGAGAGTCTATGCCCATTTCACCTGTAGACAGGCTCAACAAGGAATCCCAGAATCTACAGATGCCCTTATATGAGAGGGTGCAGTGTTTCCATAGAACCTGTGTGTATCCTCACATATCAAGCAACCTCCAGGACACTCACTCATTGTACAATGATACAATAATACAATGTAAACAGTTAACACTGCATTATTTAGAGGGTCTCTGCAAACCAAGGTCAGTGAAACTCTTTTTAAAAGTACTAGAAGTTAGGACTGGGGTTTCAGCTCAGTTAGCATGCTCATAGTCCTGGGTTCAATCCCCAGGTACCCAACAAGCAGGGTGTGGTAGCAGAAGGCTGGAATTCCTTGGAGACGNAGGCAGAAGGATCAGAAACCTAATGTCATCCTTAACTATATAGACCAGGATGGACTACATGAGAACCTGTTTTAAAAAAAAGTTCAAAAGTCAAAAAGGAAAGCATGTAAAATGTTTATCACAATGCTTGGCCACAATCTACTTAACAAACAGGATCCAAACACTGCATGACCCATGCAGAACCTGCGGAGTCAAAGGCTAACCTTGTGCACTGAGTTCTGAAACAGCTGGTCAGTGCCGCAGACACCCGTGTCTGCTGCTGCCTTTATTAGATCGTAGAAGAACTTGAATGTTTTCTGTGTTGCTTGTCAGATAAAGACTTTTAAAATAACATAAACATGTGATTTATATTCTGAAATACAGGATCAATGAGTTTGTAAATAAAACAGACAGGCAGACACACACACACACATCAATGAGTTTGTAAATAAAACAGTGAGACAGGCAGACACACACACACACACACACACACACACACACACACACACACACACAAATGAATCCACAGAGGGAGAAGAACATGAAGCAGAGGGACTGGGATAGAGACAAGAAACAGAACTGTTGGCTGGGATCCTCCTCCATCCACTGTGAGGCCCAGCAGCCCCAGCTCCCAGCAGCCCCCAGCATCATGGTGTGGTCATCATGGCTGTTCAGTGGAATTTCACTGGGCTGGTCACTTACAACCACCTATATCTCCCCAGTGTGGATGGGGCTCTGTGATGCTGGACCTGTTGGCTAGTCTGAGTCTGACTCCAGGAAAACAGGGAGACGGGGAGAGGTAACTTTCTCCCCTTCTCCTTTGAGAACTCTTTGGTAGAGAGAATATCTGTCAAAAGCTGAAGTAAAAGTTGCTCACTAGGAACTTGCACCAGAACTGTGTGCTTAGGAGGGAGAATGTGGCCAGCAGTGTCACCCTTCAGGGATGCCATTCTTAGTTGGTGGGGCTGAACTCAAAGTCTCCAACTTAAAGAAGTGCCAGGTCTTTGCTTTCTTTCTTTTCTTCTTTCCTTTTTCTTTTTTGTTTTGTTTGGTTTGGTTTGGTTTTTTTGTTTTTCGAGACAATTTTCTCTGTGTAACAGTCCTGGCTGTCCTGGAACTCACTCTGTAGACCAGGCTGGCCTTGAACTCACAGAGATCCGCCTGCCTCTGCCTCCCGAGTGTTGGGATTAAAGGTGTGCACCACCATTGCGCTGCAGGTCTTTACTTTCTAAATAACATACATGTGAGGAAACTGTCTGTTTTTATCAGAAACAATTAATATTCAACCATGGAGCAACTAGTAGGGCTTATAGAAAGTTTTCATACGGATCTTTTATTTTCTTTTTTTGATTATTTTCAAGGAAATTCTCATTTAAGTACATTAAGAGTATCCAGGTGGAGCTAACAGAACTTTCCACATTCTGGGTATTACCTGGAGTTAAGTATTAAAATCCCTTGATGAAAAGGGGCCAAGCTCCAAAGCTTCCCATCACAAAGAATTAATAAATGTTAAGGAGCACTATGTGCATGCACCAAGTCATCACACTGTGACAATAAGGATATACAATTATTATTAATCCACTGAAAACATAAGAGACCCCCATTACCACTACCACTGCCACCACCAAAAAAAAGGTCTGCTTATANAACTGTTTTATTTTCAAATCATTCATGGTTTTGTGTTTCCCTCTTGTGGTGGGAAACAGAAAAACCAGGCAAAATTCGCTGTAGCCTGGGTGCTGGCGTTTTGTTCTCCTTTCCAGAACACTGCCTTGTCTGATCTAGGAAGGTCCCTCTCACCAGGCCCCACAAATCATTAAGGTGTGGCAGAACTCCTGGGATTTAAACATGGAGAGAGANTGTTACTCGGGGATAGTCTCGTGCTTACACACAGCCAGCTTTGACAAAAGGTGGCTCCAAAGAAAGGAGGATGCCTTTCAGTGGGGATCTCTATGAAGTAAGGGAGTGAAATTCCCCTGAGGAAGTTCACAAAAATAAGGAAAAGCGTATGAGTGCTTATCACACCTGCCTGGCCATACACTAATAAAAATCCAGGGAGATGGAGAAAGCCTGACCTCACCCTTCTAACGTATCTCCTGATTTGAGCCAGGTAGAAGGAAGCAATGGTTTATGGGATATACACTGACTCAACTTCTTTGTCTGCCCAGGCACTGGGGGAGGAATCCCAGAGGTGGGGGGTGGGGGACAAACACAGAGGAAGGAAAATGCAAGCAGGTAAGGGACACAGAGGAAGAGAGAACCAAGCACAGTCTTTGCTCTACCCGAAGGGCTCTGGATTGGATCAGCCTGGGTCTAGCCCTGGTTTTGTCTTCTTCTGGTTGGGTACAGTCTCTCTGATCTTATTTGTAAAACAGGGTCAATGATGTATGCCTGTAATACCAGCACTCAACAAGTTAACACTGAGGAATGACCGTTAATGACCAGCCTGGACAACCTGAGTTTGAGGCCAGCCTGAACTATAAAGTGAGATATTGTCTCAAAACAAAGCAAACAAATTCCTGGAGGGGGCAGCAACTGTCTTGGTTTGAATGAGAATGGGCTCGTAGGTTTGAATGCTTGGTCCCCAGGGGATAGAACTGTTAGAAGGATTAGGAGGTGTGGCACTGGGAGTGGGCTTTAAGGTTTCAAAAGTCTGTGCCATTCCAAATTAGCTTTCTCTGCCTAGTACTTGTGGATCAGGATGTAGGTTCCAGCTACTGCTCCAGGGCCATGCCTTCCTATTTGCTGCCAAGCTCCCCACCATGGGTCATGGAGTTACCCTGTTAAGTCCCCAATAAACTCTTTCTTCTAGAAGTTGCCTTGGTCATGGTGTCTTATCACAGCAATAGAAATAACCATAATAATGATNATGAAGAAGAGGGCATTCTTACTTGAATGATTTCTTTTGGACAGAATAGATTAGTGAGCATAAGGCTTGCTTAGGGACTATGCTCTTTGAGGACCTTCTGCTTTGAGGAATTCAGTGCAGTGGAAAGGGCTCCAATTCTAATTCTTCAGAGGCTTTAGTGCTTCAGCAGTATTGAGGGACTCAATCTGGTTCCTCACCTATTGTGCAGCAGCCCAATAGCTATTTCTTTCAAGCTGTTGGGATCATATGAACTCACGGGAAGTACTTAGCACTGTGACTAATAGTACATGCAGGCTTTCTTGCAGACTTAATAACAATCCCATGGTGTGGGTGTTCTCACTACTCCCACATTACAGATGGGGAAACTGAAGTCTTATTGCATTAGGTCAGGCACTAAATCTAATCAGTGGCTGGCATATTTATAAGGAGAGGATGATTTGAAGACAGAGACAGACACCCCAGGACAGAGACAGAATGGCAGTTATGCTATAGCACCAAGTGATGGGAGGTAGGAGGGAGCAAGGGCAGAGTCTTCTCTGGGGTCCTCAAGAGCATGGGCTGGGGATGCCACTGGAGAAGAAGAGTGCCTGCCTAACATATGTGAGGACCTGGGTTTGGAGGAGGAGGAGAAGAGGGAGGAAAAGTAGAGGAAGAAGAAACAGCATACCCTTAGGGCTTGATTTCAGAATTTCAAACCTTTGAAACTACCAGAGTGAGTGTCCATTTTTTTTAAGCAACTAAGTGTGGCACCTTGTTCTGGAAACCTTGGGAAATTGACATGACAAGTTCGCAGTAATTTGAAACGGCATGTCCTATTCTGCAGCAGCTGAGCTCTCTGCAGTAGGGTGGGCAGTCTGAGTGAAGACACTCTGGGGTTCCCCCAGCCCCATCCCATGTCCCTTTTCTTTGCCCCGGGTACTTGCTCCTCATCACCAAGTATCAGCCTGGAAGGTGGCTCGGGATATAAAAGTAAGCTTCCTCTCTTACTGAGTGATAGGAGAGGAAAAACATTTCACTGTGTCTTACCTCTGCACTTGGAACAAGTTTGCTCAGAGCAGTCAAATTCCTGAGTGACTGAACTACTGACATAAAAGCATCGGATGCCCTCTGAGACTGAGGAGCCGATGATGGGGTACATCTTCCTAGAGAGTCAAACAGTCTCCCCTTCTCAGAAGAACCACAACTATGGAACTGCTTCTCCCCTTCTCAGACAGCTCAGGCATCTGCAGATGGCATCTTGCCTGAGAACTGGCACACGAGCAGTTTCTAGAGCAAACCAGACTTGCATAGTAACAACTGAGAACAGACGAGAAACTGTTGTAGGGAGGGGAGAACAACTGGTTGGTCTGTGTGGTTCAGACAGGAAGCTTGCCCTGCTCCTAAGTAGAGCTCCAGGGATCATAGGCAGAAATGGCAAGGGGCCTTCAAGTTCCTTTCTGGGAAAGGCAGATGACACCAAAGAAAACCAGAGAAAAAGAGGGTCACAGGAGACATGGTATCCCACCAGATGTGCCAACAATGTCAGAGAAATTCTGGTATGGTGGTATATACCTGAAATACCAGCACTTGGTAGGCAGAGGCAGGAGGACTGTCGTGAGTTAAAGGACTACATACCAAGTTCCAGGCCAGCCAAGGCTATACAGTAAGACTGTCTCAAAAACAGTAAGTGCATATATATTTGTCCATATGTTTACATATACATGCATATATACATGTCTCAGAGAGAGCTGTAGGAAAAACAGTGTGGTTTTGCATCTGTAAAATATGTAATTTAACTAAGTATGTATATCTATTTGCAGTTTGCTTTTGCATCTGTAAAATACATAGTTTAACTAAGTACTCAAGTTTAACTCATTCAACAATACCAGTCTGGACCATGAACCCAAGTTCAGAGGCTTGCTCTACTGAAGACATCAGCTGACATGCAGACCTGCTTCATGTCATAGAACCTGTTAGTTAAACAATTACAGTGAACCACTGGAGCCTCAGTGTCACTAGACAAATACTGTGACCAGCCTCACTTAGAAACAGCCTTTTTGGTCTGCTGACCTAAGTCTCCAAAACTCTTAAACTCTTCCTTTCTCCTCAGAGTCAAGAAGAAATTCTTGGACCAGGTTGTAGGTTGGCCTGTGTATGAAATAAATGCTGCTGAGCCTTCAGAGGAGGGGAAACTGCCACCCACTGTGGGTGGGCATGCACATTACTATAGCCATCATGAGTAACTATAAAGGTTCCTCAAAACACTGCGAGGAGAACAGTATGACCCAATTACCCCACTGCTGGTTACAAATGCAAGGGAAAAGAGACCAATCTCATGTTGATTGCCGCCACTATTCGCCAGAGCCAAGACACAGAGTCAACTGAGTCCACAGTGAATGAACTACAGGGAGACTGTCCTAAACA
>LZPO01117200.1:78345-105069 GCA_001675575.1 Neotoma lepida
CCTCCTCACACAAGAAAGGGATTTTTCACACTGGAGAGATGGCTCAGAGCTTAAGAGCACTGGCTGCTTTTCCAGAGGTCCTGAGTTCAATTCCCAGCAACCACATGGTGGCTCATAACTATCTGTAATGAGATCTGGCNCCCTCTTCTGGCCTGCAGGCATACATGCAGGCAGAACACTGTATAATAAATATATCTTAAAAAACAAAAAACTTTGGGGAAAAAAAAGATTTTTCAAGTAACTTGCCCCAAACAAAGCACTGGATAATAAATAATATTCTAGGAATCAAACTCGGGTTTTTCTGACTGTCAAGTCATGCTATAATAAAATACTAAGTAAAAAATATCTAAATTTTAAAAATTTTATTAGTGTGTGGAGTGCTTGCATATACATGTGTGTGCACATGTCCCTTTCAAGGTGGAGCTCAGAGGACAACTTGCAGGAATCAGCCCTGTCTTTCCACCCCGTGAGTCCCAGGGATCAAACTCAGGTCGCACAGCTTGTGGGCGAGTGCCTTTGCCTGTGAGCCTCCTCCTCAGTCTGGATGAAGTAACTATAATAAATATCCCACCCCAGTCCTCAGGATGCCCAAAGCTGTGCTTTTTTAGTTGCCCTTCAGCCCTCTGAGGCGTTATCACGTGGGTTCTGAGAGGTCTGTTTGGGGCAGGACTGTATTGCCCATGGGGTGACTTGTCTGAATCAAAAGTGCAATTTCAATGACATCCGTCGTAACTCGCACTCAGGTTGCACCCAGAGTTCCTCAAACATTTATGTGCTTAGTAGCTCGTTCAGTTCCCATCATACTCTTTGTCAGATATCAGAATTGGCCCCTGCTTACAGGTGGGGATTCTGAGCTTTAGAGACACTAAGCAGAAACTCCTAACATTTCACATTAAGTGAAAACTAAGGTGTGAACCAAAGTCAATTCCAACTCATCCTATGAACTCCTTCTTTGTGCAGTGCAGAGTGCACCCAGTGGTCTGTCTTCTCTTTGGCACTATGTCAGAGGCAGTCCAGAGGCACTGTGCATGAAGCCCTGAAACCTTGGGTATGCTTAAACAGGGCAGCGCCTGCCTCATGTGAAAAGATATCCTGGGCTGGTCCCATCAAAGCAGCAGCAGTGTGTGTGTGGGCAGGGGGTGGGTGGAGCTTCTCTGGGTTCCCATCCCATTCTAATTGTAGATTAAATGGTAGTCTCTCCTACCCCCAGAACTCTTCTCTCAGAACCTGTGGTGGATCTTGAGAGCATCTTGGTTACCTAGGGCCCTCAAATCAAGGACAAGTATCCTCATGATACAAAAGAAGACTAAGGGTGTGGCACAATGGTGGACTGCAGACTTGGAGCTGCAGGGTGGGAGAGAAGACAGGCTAACAGAGGTGGCCTTGAGAAGTCAGAGGCAGTGACTAGACACATGCCAGGAACACCTGGACCACCCAAAGTGGAAAGCACCACAGAAGGGTGCTATTTCTGCTGCTAACATCTTGATTTTAGACTTCTGCTTTCCAGACATAGGGGATGGTAAATTTCTGTTTCTTTTAAGCCCTCAGCTTGTGGTCATTTGTCTCAGCAGTCACAAGAAACCAACCTACAGTATATTCTTTAACTATCCATGGATATGTCTGTCTTTCCTGTGAGCACTTTGCCTTACCCATCTGTGTTCCNCCAGACACCTTGCACAGTCACTGGCACACAGGTTATCAATGTTTGTTAAATGAATAAATCCATGAGTCACANGAGATGGATAGCAATGTTAGATGCAATTCTGGAAGCTTCTTATCTATAGTATTACATTGGCCTGGGCNAGGGAACCACGCCATGCCACAGATCCATCTCAAGGTATCACTCACACTGGGCTCAGCCCTCAAATCATGTGAGGGTCCACGGCTGAGCTTCACAGGGACTAGAGACCACTGCCTGGCCAGGCAAATCTAAGACACACTGTATGGCTGGAGTAGGATGAGATATCTATGCAGTAGCTGGTGGCAGACATAGAAGACTATATCTTTGTCCCCTCCTCCTCTGTCCTCCAATGGTCTCAGTATTTGAAGTCATCGTAAAATCCTTAGAGTTATCAGAATGTTTACTAAATAAATAGTGTAGTGCTGTTTGAAGCATTATGGTGCTTCACAAAGGCTGGTGCAGCCTCACACTAATACTCAAGTCATGTACCACTTCTCTCAGATGTTCNGTCGGGAGGCTGGCAAGGGTAATCTATGTGCTAAGCAGTTTTCTCAGGGGTTTGACCACAAAGAGCTGGAGCATAAAGTGTGACCCCGACCTACAGAGGAGGCTCAACCTTCATGACAGGTGCCAGTCTTACTCCCAACNCCATCTGAGTGTTCTCTAGACTTACTTCCTATTTGCTTCATTTAAAATCGTCCTTAAATTGTTTTTCTTCTTGAGCCACAGAATGAATTTCACGGGGCCAGGAAAGGCCCAGAGAGACCTGGAATATAATAGTTTATTACTACCGAATCAAAAGGACTTCTTTCCCTGTCCTCACCCAGGAACGCTGGCCTAGTTCTACATCCCAAACTCTTTGCTACCGTGGATCAGGTGGGCACTGGCTTAAGGATTGGATTTCTGGTTTCTGTGACATAGACCTGATAGGAATCTCTTCTTCCTTCCGGTCTTGGTATTTAGTCATTCATTTGGTTTTCTGTGAGCAAACCTTCCCAATGTGCACAGCTACAAGATGCCCACCGAAAGCAAGCTTGTGTACTCACGAGAGTGGAAGAGATCTCTGTGACAGACCACACGAGGTGGGAAGCGAACAGTGTGGTCCCTGTGGCAGAGCACACAGGAAATTGGGACAGCTGTGTCTCCCTCAGCATGAGCTATCTTCTAAGATCCTCTACACAGGCAGTGTGTGGAAGGTGCACACGGTAACTCACTTCCCACGGCTCTGCCAGAACACATTCATCTCAACGCCAGCTCCTTCTGTGACCTCAGGGAGCAGCAAGATCTCCAAATGATTCGGACATCACACTCACTCTTTCAGGGGAAGCTATCTTTCCTGTCTGTGGTACTTTCTTTGAAAGTCCTCAGTCATAACAAATTTCATCCTTTGAGAATAGATTTGAACTTTGGAAAGAGACAAAAAATTGGCTGGAGCCATGTCTAATGAATAAAGTAGGTGTTCAAATCTCATTACATCATTTTAAGTGAAAAATGAAGCCTGACTATAGAATAATGTGACTGCTTTTCCTAGGTGGCCCATAAACCAGTGGCCTGAAAAAGAATTCCCACAGAGGCATTTCAAAATGCTCTGAGCACTGGACGCGTGACTGGAGTAAGTGCACGGTCCTGGAGTGGCCACGAGCCAGGGAACAATACTAACTGGGATGTGGAAGCTCAAACATGTTTGTTAAAAAGAAATCCGATTGCTGATGCTCATGAGAATGGNGGAGGGGGAGGTAGTCTCCTGGAGACACTGAAACTGGCCCTCCTCTTCTTGACAGCCTTGTCTCCCCTGGACAGGAAGTGGCAGAGAACAATGCATTCACCGGCAGCAAGCCTTCACCAGCCTTCTTCCCCGTACAGACAGACACATATAGTACCATGCCCAATGTGCACAGCTGCAAGATGCCCACTGAAAGCAAGCTTGTGTACTCACGAGAGTGGAAGAGATCTCTGTGACAGACCACACAAGGTNGGAAGCGAACAGTGTGGTCCCTGTGGCAGAGCCCTGTGGTCCCTGTGACCCTGCCCTCTCACAGACATCTCTTTCCCTTACCATAACCTCTTATCATGCCTGTTGGTGACTGCTTTGGCATATCTCGATATCCCATTCATCAGGAAGGCCCTTGAGAATGAAGACATCTCCACTGTGNCTCTAGTGTGCAGGACAGTGCACACTGCCATGTGGTTACTGCTGTTGTTTGGATCTTGAGTGTCCCTAAAGGCCCANGTGCTAAAAGCTTGGTCCCCAATGTGGTATTGGGGAGAGGAAGTAGAACCTTCAAGAGGAAGAGCCTGAGGCGAGGTCTTTCCCTCAGTGGGGNCATGCCCTCTGGAGCTTGTGGGACTCCATCCTCTTTCTGCATCTCCTGGCTTGTGATGTAAGTNATTTGTGTTCCTGCCCTAATNTGCCTTCCCATAGACCTGTAAGCAGTGAGACTGCCTGGCCGCAGACAGGAACCTCTAAANCCTCGAGCCAAAACAAACCTCTTTGCTNTCTAAGTTACCNTNTCGGGCATTTTGATACAGCAATGAGAAGCTGACTAATAGAGACACTAAGTNCACTGCCCTTGACACAAANCGTTTGCCTCTGCCTCTCATGAAGCTCCTGAAGCTTTACTTTGTGAATGTAGCTTCCCCTGCCTGGTAACCAAAACTAGCCATTAGGTCCACATACAAACATGCAGAGACCAAAAGTATAGAAGTGACTGTCTGAGGCTGAAGAAGGCAGGAGGGTGACTAACTGCTAATTAATGGGATTTCTTTTAGTGTCAAAGACTAGATTGGGATAGTGGTTATACAATTCTGTAAATAAACTAAAAAATATTACCAGGCACAGTGCTATGTCCCTGTAGCCCTGCAACTGGAGAAGCTGAAGCATGAGGATCGCTCCTGAGCCCTGGGGTTGGGAGGTCAGCCTGGAAAATACCCCAAAATATTAAATGGTATATACTTAAAATGGGTAAGCTGTCTGGTGAGTTATGTCCCAATAAAGCACTTAATTTTTAAAAGCATCTCATGACAGGAAGGCTTGTGCCCTGGCCCCTCCCTAAGGTAGCAGGTGGAATGACTGACAATCAATGGAAATGACTTAATGACATTCACCACCAGATTTGGAAGAAATGCATAGGGGTGGTGTGAGCTGCTGGTTCATCTTCAAAATTAATTTTACCTTTCATTTAGTATAATGAATCCCAATATTTCATCTATCATGTAAGAACTAGAATAAAACGGGTATTTTCCAGCTTCTCTTGGGTGGCTCAGCTGTTTTGGTTAGTAGATATGAGCAAAACTGTTCCATGTAATCTTTACTCTATCCTATTGGCTGGAACAAAGGTGGGGTGGGGGGCTAGCCATCTAGGACTACGCAGAAAAATAACCAGAGAAGGCTGGGCAACAAGAGAAGACACATGAATACCTTTACACAAAAGAGCCACACAGCCCTGAACTACCCAGATCTGGTCCATGACAAAAGAGTTCTACTACTTTAAACTTCTAAATGCTATGGTTTGGAATTCTGTTATGACAGCCAAACCTATATCCTGACTGATACGAAGAGTTAGACTTCTGACCCAAGCAGATGTGGCATCTGCATATTTTTTAGGTCATGGCAAGACTGTTACTTCTGCCAGCATGGAACAGACTGCTGGCCANTGAAGACTGCCACTGCAGGCAGATAGTTAGAAGAACCCAAGATGTGAGCCCTGGCTTCATCCCACACTAAGGAACAGAGCTTAAGCAAGGGCTGGTAGGTGGAAGCGGAGGTTATGACTCTACCANAGGGAAGTTTTCTTCAACTGTGGCCTCAAAATGAGGCCACTCAAGGCCAGCCATTGGTGGAACTGCAGAGTAACGATGACAGCTATCTGTCTACAAAGCAGTGCTTGGTAAGAAAAACTGTGCCTCGAGGTATTCCAGGATTCTCTGTGAGACAATGGGAGTCCAGGACCAGGCANAAAAAGGATCTGCCTTCTTACCCAGCTAGTCTCTTCCCCTCATCCAAAGCGGCCATCAGCAATGGACAAATCAGGGCAGGGGAGATCACACANACAATAAATGTAAATCAAAGTTTCTCTATGCATATAAGAACGTTCTCTGTGGTTACTAGTCCAAGGAACTGGGGAGACCAGGCCNGCAACCCCCTGAGTCTGTAAGGGAACACACAGTCACAGCTTGCAAAGGCAACCCTGTCATTTATCCTCCCCCTTTCATCAAAAGAAGCCCCCCAAAGGGCACAGCGCATGCTTGACACTGTCCACTATCCAGTGAGCAGAGGGGACAGGGAAAAAAGTTCTTCCCTGAGGGCAGAACCAGGGCTCCCTATGAGNCCACCCATGACCAGGGCAGGGAGTCTATGTCCCAGCCAGCACCTCTATGGCTGGTGGCTGCTCAGCACATATCTACATATAACTGCACAAAAGTAATTCTTTATCCATCTCTCCCAATCTACTACACTCCTCTACCTACCTACCTACCTACCTACCTACCTACCTACCTACCTACCTGTACACGCACATATGTGGTCATACAGTTACATTATTACACATACTAGCAGCTACTGGATGCTGCGTTACAAGGAGCCATACATGGCCTGAAGGAGAGAGCACCAGATCACCCAGAGATTGTGGACTCTGAACTGACTGCATTGCTGGAAGCAATATGGGCTGCTTCCCCTGGGGAGGAGTAGTGTAAACAGTGGGTAAGGTGATCTATGTGGACAATGAAGCAATGGGCTGAAGCAGGGATTTTGAATTTCACTTCCCTCTCTTAAGGANTAGAACTATTTTAACTAACCACATGCCTTCCAATATATTGGATAAGTGTCCTGCAAAGGTTCATGTTAGGCTTAGTTCTGGGCCCAGGGTGCTACTGAGAATTTCAAGTGGGCCTACTGGTATTTATTATTGGTACCCTTGAGTAGGACAGTGGGATCCAGCCTCTTCCTTTGCACTAGGCCATAAACAGCATGGACTTCCTCTATCATACCAGAGAACCCACTATGACATANTGTGCTACTGCAGGCCCAAAGCGGTGGGACCAATGGTTCATCTACTGAAAATTCTCCAAGACTAGTCAAGTGAACCTTCCCCTTTGAAACTGACTACACTCAGGCTTTTGTTGCTAGAATGGAAAGCTGACTCAAACATGGGTAAGAGCAGGAGGGGTGCACAGGGAACCATCTGCAATCAGGTGGGCAAGCACAANCCCATACACAGGGTGGCAAAGTCAGAAGACCACAGGAGGCCGGGCCCAACCTGCTTGCACTAGCCATTCCAAGAGAGAAAAACTTCTATCTTGTTTAATTCATTAGTATTAAGTCTCTGTTACCATAGTTCAACCTATATAGTCATACAAATTATCTGGATTACCATATAGACTGCATAGTATACACCATGTTCACTTTGGAAGCCACCTCAAAGTGTCAGCCTCCAGAGTAGCCAAACTGAGCAACTGGGGGTGAGGGGAGCATTGTTGGGATGATCTAACAGATTTCAAACATAAGGCAGGCAGAAAGCNCCAAAGCCATCATGCTCCAATTTGCCTGTGCCGAATTACAATCCAGAGGCTTCCCATATGTGCAACACAAAGTAGCAGCAAGAGTTTGCAGTGCAGCCACACTGCGCAAAAAGTTAGCTAGCTATAACTAACACATAGACAAAGAGGACGAGGAAGATTTAAACAGCACAGGCAATTCTGCCACCATNTCACTCACAGACCATAAGCCTCCGCTCAGTCCTGGTCCCTACACAGCTCTGAGGGTTTCCCTGGACTTGTTTTCCTCTCCAGCTGAATATACTGGATACATGGTTTCCTACACATCTGTGCAAAGGACTGAAGGGTGATTTGGATATACTAAAGTGTCACCTTCCACTCTGACTTGGAACATACCCTAGAGTACACATAACTTCCCATATGCACTGGATGCTGATTACTGTCACCACTGACCCCAGNGACACTGAGTTTCCATTTTTTTATAGGGACCATCAAGAGAAGAAGCTATTTGTGGTTTNATTTTTCTTTCACACCATGATTCCAAAACTGGTTTTTGATTCAATCCAGGAGTGGGAAAAGTGGCTTTGACCCAAAGGCTCAGAACTTCCCTCACTCTGGTGCCCACGTCCTCTCTGTTTNAAGTCTCTTAGGCTGGCTGTGCTTCTCAACCACCACCCCTAGGGGGAACCTGGCATTTAGAACACTGTCCTGGGAATGCTTTGCTGAAAGTAGGAGTATGGATATCTGGTCAAAAAGGCTTCTGTTGCTCCCTCTGTGACCCCACCCATGGGTGACCTGGGAGGAAAATACATTTTGTGCTGACTCAACTTTGTTCAAAGCAGCCGAACATAAATCCAAATAAGCTATGTGGAGTATCTTAGAGGAAAACAGATCTCACTTCTCATGTGACATTAGAGAATGGAAAAGAAGAAAGCATCTAAATTTGGAAAGATAGTTCTCTGTGTTGTAGGNGGCCTNAGACACCCGATGTCATGTGNNTTGGTATTCCCCGTAATTGTTCTATTCCGNGTCCTCTTGTAAACACATAGACATCATCTGAACATCAAAACTCTGGAAGCCCATTAACGCTGCCTAATTCAGTGTCCTCAAGATTTAACTANGGTATTATCACAACCCCTGGAACTCCTTTCTCTGAAATACACTCACTTTTGTTGGTGGTCTGACTTTTCTGTTGTTAAGAGACAGCATCCCACTTTACAGCCCATGCTGCCCTAAACTTACAGGNCTCTTGCCTTAGTCTCCTGATGGCTGAGATGACAGGCGTGTGCCACCGTGCCCCATGAGATAAANTTATTTATAGGAAAGATCAACTGTATGAAATATCAGAAGACCAAAGTCCCAGTTCCAATGCCACCATGAGGCTGGACGAGTGAACCACGTTTCATCATCACAGTTCAGCTTTTAAGAAAGGCACCGGGGACAGCCTTCTCCAGATCCAGGCTGGTAAGTGTGGCTCCTGCTCATCAAGAAANCTTCTCTTTGCAACAGATGGAGACCATTATAGAAAAACACAACCAAACAAAATGCAGAGCTGCTTAGCCCATTCCCAATGNATAGATCTTCAACATAACTCCCATACCTAAGGCTCAGAGATCATGGCAGAAGGGGGGAAGAGAATATTGTTAGAGCCAGAGATTCAGGGAGTGTGCTGTGAGATTGTGTCCCCTAGAAATGTCTGAAGCTACACCCAAAAGTCTCACCAATATGACTGCCTAAATGTGAGCTGAACAAGGACAACAACAGACATGCTAANGTGGATGGGGAAAGCCCAAAGGGCCTCAACCCTATGCAAAGAACTACAGGCAACTAAGGAATGCTGGGAGGGAAGAGCACACCAACTGGTTATCCAACAATGGTCTGTCCTGAACACATACATACAAGTAACATTACAACATGACTGGTTGCATTTATGTATTTAGGAATACACACATGTATACATTTAACAGCAATTAATGAAGGAAGAGG
This sequence comes from Neotoma lepida, assembly GCA_001675575.1. Taxonomy (NCBI): domain Eukaryota; kingdom Metazoa; phylum Chordata; class Mammalia; order Rodentia; family Cricetidae; genus Neotoma; species Neotoma lepida. The sequence goes on from LZPO01117200.1 coordinate 87,506, forward strand.
CCATGGATTTAAGAGAAAGAGGAGTGGTGTGGAAGGGCTTGGAGGGAGGGAGGGAAGGAAGAAATGATGTAATTACATTATAATCTCAAAAAATAAAAGGAATACACTGGAGCACGATTATGCTAATCCATTTTCTGTTACTATAATGAAATGCCTAAGCTGAATATAATACAAAGAAAAGAGACTGAGTGAGCATGCAGTTTTGAAGTTTGACAGTCGAAGCAAGTTCTCACCACCATTCAGACCAGTTCACAGGGCTGCCCTTCTGTACGGGCTGGTTTTATGTCACTTAACACAAGCTAAAGGCATCTGAGAGGAGAGAACCTAAATTAATAAAATGCTTCCTTCNGTGAGACTAAGCTATAGGCAAGCCTGTAGGGCATTTTCTTAATTAGTGATCGGTGGAGGAGGACCTAGCCCATTGTGGGTAGTATCACCTGTGGGGTGGCGGTCCTGGGTTCTATAAAANAGCAGACTGAGTTTCTTAGTTAGGGTTTCCATTGCTGTGAAGAGACATCGTGACCACAGCAACATTTCATTGGGATGGCTCGCTTACAGTTCTGAGATTTAGTCCATCATCATTATGGCAGGAAGCAAGGCAGCATTCAGGCAGTCATGGTGCTAGAGAAGTAGCTGAGAGTTCTTAACATCTTGATTCACAAGCAACAGGAAGTGGCCTGTCTCACTGGGTGTGGCTTGAGCATATATGAGACCTCAAAACCCACCCCAACAGTAACACACTTCCTCCAACAAGGCCATACCTACACCAACTAGGCCACATGTCCTAATATGCTACTCCAAGTGGGGGCCATTTTCTTTCAAACCATCATATCAAGCAAGCCATGGGGAGGAAGCCAGTAAACAGCACTCCCCCATGGCCTCTGCATGAGCTCTTGCCTCCAGGTTCCTGCCCTGTTGAGTTCCTTCCTTGATTTCCTTCCATGATGAACAGTGCTGTGGAAGTGTAGTCAAATAAATGCTTTTCTCCCCTAAATTGCTTTGGTCAGGGTGTTTCATCACGGCAATAATAAATAACCCTAACTAACACAGAAACTGGTACCAGGATCACGGGGTATTGCCGTGACAGACATGACCTTGTGTTTTTAGGATTGTGGAAGGACTCTGGAACTTTGGACTAAAAAAGCCATTGAATGTTTGGTGAGTTTTTCTGTTGGAGCTTGGAAGATAAAAGTGTTGAGAAATGCAGGCAATGGTGGTCTGCTTGTGACATTCCAGGGGGACGTCTGAAGGTCACTTGGAAACTCTATAGGGGCTGTTGCATATTTTGAATTAAGAATCTGTGGTTCTGGTCAGCTGGTGCTGAAGACTCGGATGTGGCTGTGAGTAACAAGATACTAGAACCTTTGCTTTGGTTGGACAATTGATGTTGGCCAGCTGGAGCTGAGGAATTGATGGTGATTAAGAAGAGACCAGAATCACTGAGGTGAAATCTTCTAGAANTGGTTCCTCAGGGTCAACACACAGAAGCTGTGTTCTAAAGGTGGCCTAAGTTGTACTTTGTGCTGGCAGCCAAACTTGGTAATGTGTAAGAGTCACCCAGGTGGTACTGGTTTTGAAAGCATGAAGAGTTCATCAAGAGCAGCTGAGGCTTGGTCCTGGGACAGGCCAGGATGATGAAGATGCAGCCTCAGTAACAGTTGAAGTCCCAGGACTAAAGGGGTCATGCAGAGAAGTCCAGGCTTGGCACCGTAAAGAGAGCCTAGGAAAGGCTTTTAGATCAAGTGCAGCCCAGTTGTAGTAGGTGACACTAATGTCATGGGATGACTACCAAGGAAAGTAGCAGGCATGAAGTAGAGCCCACCTCAGCCTAGAAGACAAGCTTTGTGTGCTGCACAGGGNGGACACAGAGAAGTGATGCTAGCTCTTTGGAAGGGCCCACAAGATCTTAAGTGAACCCCAGACAATAAACATTGAGTTAATTTACAGTTGGAGTTTGGTTTTGCTTTGTTCAGACTGTGACTGTACCCTGGTTTTTCTCTCTTGGAATATGAAAGTTAAAACTTATTTTGATTTTACAGAAGCCCAAAGTTGGGAGACTTTGAACTTTTGGAGAAATATTGGAATTTTATAGACTTGGCATTAAAAAGAGACTTTGGATTTTAAAAAGACTTTGAATTTTTATAAAGTCTGAATTTTAAAGTGTTTGGATTTATAAAGACTGTTGGGTTTTTCAAGTTTGTAAAATGTTTTCTGTTGTGATGTTGATATGAATGTGTAATCCTGGGGATGAACAAGAAAGGAAAGGTTGTGGCTTAACAACGATGTGTTTGTGTGTCAAGCTGACAAGGGGTCAATTGTGCCGCATAGTCTTATGTAAACTTAACACAAGCTAAAGTCATCTGAGGGGAGCAAATCTTGAGTGAGAAATTGCCTCCATGAGACTGGGCTATAGACAAACCTATAGGGCATTTCTTAATGAGATGATGGAGGAGGGCCCAGTCCATTGTGGGTGGGTACCCCTGGGCTAATAGTCCTGGAAACTATAAGAAAACTGGTTGAGCAAGCCACGGGGGAACAAGCCAGTAAGCAGCACTCCTCCACAGCCTCGAGCTCCTGCCTGCAGGTTCCAGCCCTGAGCTCCCCAATTATGAGCTCGGCTCTGAAGTCACCTGAGTGTCTAGCTATGACTGGGCATATGACCAAGTATTCGAGGGAATTTGGGAGAGAATGGATGGGGCAGTTCCAACTTCCCTGCTTCGCTTTCTGGCACATGTGGCTGGGCCTGCCATGAAGACACCCTTTCTGGGTGTATGAGAGCTGAAATTCAGTCCCCCTACTAGGAAGAAAAAGAAGTGAAGCTCAAATTTCCCTCCCCACAAGCTTCACAACCAGGGACGACCGACTCTTTAGCACCCTACTGAAAAATGCACTACCACAGAACTGCCACGTCTCCATCCTGTTCCCTTAAGGGCCTATTTATTTTTCCCACAAGTCATGTTTTCTAACAGGGACTNCTTGTGCCTTCCTTCTTCCCCTACTAAGATGGCATATAAGCCAGACATTGTAATATTCTCGTTATATTTTTCTAGAACTTTCCACCAATGTGTTTTGTTGCTATCCTTTCGTCAGATTGTAGGACCCCAAACGGTTGAGCAGACAAAAGGTTTCCTACTGTGAGTCCATTGGAGAACAACCTGTTGGGTATTTCATCTGCTGATCACACCATTACCATCCCAGGACAAATTTACAGTACAGAGANGCTCACAACTGTGAAATTCATGACACTCTGCCCTCTCATACGAGGAATTATAATCTACCATTTACTTGGGAGCAAAATGTAATGTTAAATGATTAAATGTGTTTGGCCTTTACATATAATCCCCCTCTCCCTGGGGGTCTCTTGACAAACACCTGTCTGGCTCACTGTTTAGCTTATGCAGAGCTCTGCTCCAGTGAGCCTGGCCAAGGAGGCTTCCCCAACTTCCACATCAAGAGCTGCAGTCCCTAAAATGTTCTCTCCTTTACCAGCTTGTGTTTATTTTTTTCAAAGTATCTGTCTTCATGTGAGACTTATATTTCCCTGAAGTAGAGCCCCAATGCTCTGTGAGATCAGATGCACTTCTAGTCACTGCTGTGGCCCTAGTATGAAAAACAGCACANAGCANGTAGCCAATAAATAGTTATCAAATTAGTCACTCATCCCAACACAATGTCACTCTTCCCTATCTAATTTTGATTCCATATTTTAAAAGAAGCAAACACAAAATTTACTTTCTTAAGCAGGGANAGTGCTTTCCTTTTTTGCCTTTTTATTTTATGGTGTTTGTCTGCATGTACGTGTATTGGCGCACCATTTGAGTTCCTGGTGTCCACAGAGGCCAGAAGAGGGCATCACATCCTTTAGAATTGCCGTGTGTGTGCCATTTCAAATCTGGGTCCTCTGCAAGAGCAACAAGTGGTCTTAACCACTGAGCCATCTCTCCAGCATCCTTTTTAAACGTGAATACTCCGGCAATAGATCTGATTAAGGAGGAAAAGACTATCCTTCTATGTTTAGGAAGAACATCTGTGAAACTGATGAGAAAGGGAAATCCCCAAACAACTTAATTCAAAGCCTTATGTGACCAGGGGTTAGAGATGCAGCTCAGTGGTACAGTGCTGGACTAACATGGGTGAGGCCCTGGGACCTATGCCCAGCACTGAAGGATAAAACACACAAAGAGGAGTTGTGACTAAGCGTCAGTCTCTAACAGCGACTCCTCCCTACCCTTCCTGCCGCTCTCTTCTCCTGAGAGGCGGCCGCCTCAGTTCAAACACTAAGGAAATGGCTTGGTGTGGTGATATTTGTGATATCTTATTTGTCCTCCCTAATAAAATTTATCTGAGGGTCAGAGGAAAAAACGGGGCTGCCAACCACTAATAGAAAAACAATAGCCATGCAAGTTAGCACACGCCCTTAATCCATTTGNCTTGCTCCTAATTCCTCTGATCTCTGTCAGATTTTCACCCTTATTTCTTGTTCCGCGTGTTTATTAATAAGACTGGTTAGAAGTTCTTCTTACAGCTTGGTCGGTAAAAACGGGCGCTATGCAAGCCATCAGGACCTGAGTTCAATCAGCAGAAACTCCCTACAAAGATTCCAGGTGGGTATGCTTGTAATCCCAGTGCTGGGAAGTGCTGGGAAGTGCTGGCAGAAACAGGTAGAACCCTGGGGCTCCCTGGCCAGCCAANCTCGCTGGCCTAGCAAGCTCCAGGCCAAAGAGAGAACCTATCTCAGAAAACAGGGTGGATGGTTGACGTGCCTGAGGAACACCCGAGGTTGCCCTGTGATCTCCACGTGCATGTATACACATGTGCCCAGATGAAGGAACACACTCACTCACACATGCACCCACGCACAGATACAGTTCAGGCTCACTTATTTCAAACCAGAATGTTCTTTTTAACTCTGCTTTTTTTTCTATATATATGTATCACTTCTGTTCTATCTCTCCCAAAAGCCAAGGTATCCTAAGTGGAAAACGACATTATCTTCTTCAGCCTGGCATTTAATGCGGATTGAAAATCAGAAAGTATGAAGAAGGAATCATGCAAAANTCGCTGATAATAATTTTTGAAGCAGGACGTTATTAAGCTTTTTAAACAGGTGGTGTATTAAAAAGTGACTCAAAAAGGGTTCCCTGCTAAGTCAGTCCTGCCCCAAAGATACAGCACCACTTCCTGGGGCTTGCTGGCCAGCCAGCCTAGCTTACTTGGAGAATTCCAGGCCTGTGAGAAACCCCTATCTCAAGGGAGAAAAAGATAGATACTGCATGAAGAGCGACGTTCTGGCCTCCATACACATGTGTATATACACGCTGGTGCACCTGTCCACACATATACACCCACCCACAAATACACATTCTTCCCAAATNNGGGAATGAGGTTCTCAAAGCCTGGGTGGCCTGACCTGTGACTGGAAGAGCCTGCACTTCTCGTCAGTGGACTTCAGGCCCATCGGTACAGGCTGCACCTGTCACTGAAAGGGATCGCTGCTTAATGTAAAGGTTCCTAACCCAGCCTGCTTAAACAGCTCCTTCCCGAGAAAGAAGTTTGTGGACAATAAATTCATTTTCATGTTTTTGCTTTGTATGTGATGCTGTGTTTGCAACATTGTCTACATTGGCGACTCACAAGTCAAAGCAACTAGACAAGGAGTCACCAAATACTACTTTTGGCCCAGGTACTGCAGGTGCAGTCTGAATTTTCTAATCACCAAGTTCCACACCCATGGGTTCTATCAATCAAGGACTGACAATATTCAGAAAGAACAAAAATAATGAAAAGGTAATAAAATATAATACAGAGGNAGTGAGATAGGTTAGGAGGTAAGAACACTTGCTGTTAAGCATGAGTACCTAAGTTCAAGTCCTGAGATCCACCCAGTGGGGGAGAACCAAATCCCACAGTTGTTCCCATCTCCACATGCTTGCTGTGACACACACACACACACACACACACACATACACACACACACACACATATGCACACACACAGGCACTCACACACATTAAAAAATTAATGTAAGACAAATAAAAACACCTACATTGTATTCTCACTCAGCGCAGCATTTATGCTGTATTGGATTTTATGATACAGAGATGATTTAAGGTAAATACATGGATTACAAGCAAGTACCATCTCACCTTANAAAGGGACTTTGTGAGAAACAAAAACCTCACCATACAATTACAAATTCAAGAGACTAGTGATAGTGAAGCAGTTTTTATTATACCATTCTGCAGACAGAGATGCCAGCACTGAGAAAAGGCAGAAATGCCTGGTGTGCTGATCTGGTGCAAGTCAGTGGTTTTTAAAGTCCCTGATTATGAGCTATCCCTGCCCTCTTTTTCCCACAGGCTGGTACTCCAGAGAGGTACAATCTCTATAGTCTTCTAGCATCGCTGCNTTCCCAAATTCCCCATCCTACTGGTTCAGAATGCAAAACCTCATCAAGTGAATATTTCGGGGCTTGAGACTACTACCTTTCCTGANCATAGACTCAGTCAAGTAACAGACTGCCTTCTCCTTCCCAGCTCTCAAGAGTCTTCAGANAAGCAGGTGGCAGCTGCCAGCTAGGAGGGAGAGGCCTAGTGCCTCCCTGCTTCTCTGTGACTCTCTGATGAGCTCTAACTGCACCTCATACTGAAAATAGACCATAACAATTTATTTCTTAAAGACATAATCTTTTATAGAATTTGGTAAGTGAAGGGGTCCTGGACCAATACTCCTGAGTATACCAAGGGAAGACTTATAGTACAGGAAAATACAGTCTTGTCTTAAACTCTCCAGTGGGGATATATGACATGCAGACATAATTTCACTGGAATTGGATTAATCTATTCTAGCAGTATCTATGGGAAAGGAACCATTGCTTTTTGAAGATGCAATCTGAACTGAATCAGAAGAGTAACACATTTAAACCCCTGGTGAGTAGAGGTACTTAATTAAGTCAGAGCAGCAAGCTGAGGACAAAATCCCAGGGAACTGCTAGGGTGTAAGTACGGCAGACAGTCGGTGACAAACTTCCAGAATAGAATCCGCAAAGTGATCAAGGTGAGGAATGAGACTGTTGAGTGCAAAGCCAGCCATGCCAAATGCAGGGGAAAGGTGAAGGCCTGNAGCGGGGCTACACAGAATGAGCATCGGAGTCACTAGCAGCTCGGAGGGAGCATTTCAGTGGAGAGATGGAAATAGCAGAAGTTAGACCAAAGTTAGGTGCTGAGTGGACAGGGTGTGAGAACCAGTGAATACAGAAAACAGAGTCTGGGTAAAGAGAGAAGAGCAACAGGCCAGAGGGTAAAAGGGGATGACCTTTAATGACTGTTTTTGTCTTAACTGATTCTTTCCTTCCCACCCCACAATGCTCTTAAAGGNACAGATATCCATCCACTTGAACCCTAAAACTCCCACTATACAGAAGGCTAAGGACAGGGCTCATGTCTGTATATCTCCTTTTCCTCCAACCTGCTCTCTGTACAGGGCACAGGCCGGGGAACTACTGAATGAAGAACTTATGAGCACAGGTGGAGATGAAGGGAGCTTCCACACATAGCTACTGAGTGTTCTTTCTCCCTTCATGGAAAGTTGTGGTGGTCTGAAAACTCAGACGCAGAGAAAAAGAAACCCTGATTTCTTTCACTGTGTTTGTAAATGTCTGAGCCATCCAGGAAAGTCGACAGAGCCCAGTTTAGATCTTGACAACCAGGAAAAGAAGGTCCTAAAATGTAAGAATCCCTTAATTCTCAGAAGCTGCTCAAGTTCTTGGGACTGGCAGATCTGTGCCAGATTCAATGCTCCCNCTAAGTTGTGGTAAATTCTCTAACCTGCCCAGGCTTCAGTATTCTCATTGGTAACTTGAAAGTACCCATAATAGCATCTTCCTTATAGGGCTCCAAGAGGATCCTTGAGACACACCAGGGAAGTGTTTGTCATGGTGCTTGGCAAGACAGCTTAAAATATGTTAATAAAACAAAACAAAGTACTGCTAAAATGAATAAATGTGACTGTGATGAGAATGAACATCAGAGAAGCTGAGTATAAGTCAAATGTTATTTTAAATATATAATGAAAACATGTTCCCAAACGCCTTAGAAAATATCTTGTGNAAACAACCAATTCCAACTTTGCAAATCCACATTTTTGTTCATCAGATTTACAGAACAAAAAAAATATTTAAGTTTCACCTCTCTAGTGGACTTTCCCTATTAAGACAGTTAACCTCCCTTAACCGGGGGTGGAGGTGGGCGGAACCGGGGGCGTTGCATTGCATTAATTTCCTGGCCTGTCAGGGCANCTTGCATAAGAGAGCCCTTGGGTATATTGCTTCTGTTTTAATGAAAATTCAGCTCCAGCCCCCTTAGTGGAACAGGTCCAGTGAACTACCCAGCAGAGACTGGACCTTTCAAAAGCCTGCACCCAGGCAGCAGGCCGAGCAGGGTCAGAAGCGCCTTCCCCAAGCCAACGAGAGGGGATGAGGGGGTAGAATTGGCACCTGCCCACCCAGATCGCTGACCTGACACTCAAGGGGATGAGCCCTCGGGTCGCTGGCCCTTCCAGCGCCAGGCCGGGAGCCAGCGGGAGGCACCCCAGTCCCAGACCAGAATAGCAGGGCGCCGAGGCGGGTCTGCACCGCGACAGGCTCACCTTTCGCGGCAGAGCCACTGCGAAACTGGAGTGGAGNTGGAGGGAGGCACTAGAGGGGAGCAGGAGGGGGGGAGGAGGGGCGGGTAATGCCAAGGTCAAGGGAGCGTGCGCGGGGCGGGGACGGGACAGAGGCGCGCACGGAAGCGTGGGCCCAGAGGAGCCCGCACGTCGCGCACGCCCGGCCGGCCCACGCTTCCCTTACCCCGTTGGCAGCGGCGATGCGGACGATAAGCTGGATGGCCTCGGTCATGTAGAAGCGGCCGTCCCCGCCCACCACCAGTGTGGCCTCCTGTCTCAGCGCTGGCTCCACGGTGGAGACGATGCTCTGGATGAAATTCTCCGCGTAGTTGGCGTTGCTCTGGAACACTTTCACCCGCTTCCGCAACCCGCTCGTACCAGGCTTCTGGTCCGGGTACGCCTTCGTCTTCACCGTCACGATCTTCACCATGGTGGCGGTTAGCTGCGGGGCGACAGTGACTTCGGCTTCTGCTGTGGTGCCTGCTGCAGGCGAAGGCGCAGGGTCCGCTGGGCCCTCCTCCTGGAAGCGACCGCCCAGGGCCCGCCCACGTCGCCAAAGTCCGGCAGCCTGGGAAGGGGGACAGGTCACGGGGTCGAGAGGGGCGGAGTCTCCCTGACGGACACCTGAGCCAATAGTCTATATAAAGAAACTAGCTCTTTAATTGAGGGGCAGAGCTTGGTGTAGGGAAAGATCAAAGTGCGAGGACGGAGAGTTCAATACTGTTCCCCGTGATTGGGCTAGAGTACGAGGTGTAGAAACTCTAGAAACCGGTCTGAAGGACAGACATGCCATCCTCTGACTTTTTTTTTCTGCAAGTGCAGAATCAACGCCAAAGTTAAATTAGACTTTCTGCTTTTTACGTGTTTGCTATGGACTGGTTTATCACTACTTTATTAGTGATAGTGAGTATGCAAAGAACTGATTTGTTGTGTATAGTGGCTAAGTCTTTCAAAAGTAAGAGTTTTACCTTTCCTTGCTTATGCTTACAGATCTGAAAATTCTAATAATAAAATCCTTCTTCACAACGAGGAAGTTCAACTCAGATTGGGTCTAAACAAACCAGGCTCTTACCAAGAGTTACCTGCCAGTCATCCATCAGGTTTGATAACTAGGAAACAGAAACTTTCAGGGCAGCCTAGATAATCACTGGTATAGACATAAGGTGCCCTGTGATTACTGTGACAACAACCCAGTGATGGTGAGAACAGCAAGGGCTAAAGTACCCACAAAGGATTTGTTTATTCGATAGGAATCTCTTCTTGTGGCTTTAGTAGCCCCTTTTGGTTTGTTGCGAGTCTCTGCTTCACAGATGTTCTTTGGTGTACTGAGGGGAAAAAAACCCTTCAGAAAGTTAACATCTGTGCGTGTCCATCTTAAATAAACATGAAACCTTTCATAAAGGATTTCTGTAAGAATTAGTGAGGCTGTGGTAATGAGTGTGCCTACATTCTTATGCACATGCACACACCATGGATGCACAGACCTTTGAAATGATCCCAGCCCCAGCTCAGTACAGTCCAATCCCTTGTCATCAGACTGTACCTAAAACATATTAGGCCTAAAATTATCAGCTCTCCTTCCCCAGTTCCAGGATTAGAACATACTGTTAACCCATAAGTTATTATATTTATACTTTCATAGTGGATAATTGGTGTGTCTTGATCAAGCAGGGAGGTTCGCTGACCCATGTGAGTTCTGCCCCAGACAAATATTGATATATGATATACATATATATGAAGTATATGTACATATAGCATAGCTTGATATAATCACTGTTAATGAGTTTCTTTGGTAAATATGTGGAAACTAAAACCTAGACTGCTGATCAAAATTTCTAATACTTTCCCAAGAGTTCACAGTTTATAGTCACATGTTTTTGTAAATTGTGTGAACAAACTCATTAAATAGTTGAAAAAAATTGAGGGTGGAATAGTGAATATGATTGAGATTACCTAACTCAAAGATGAAAATATAGCANAAAATCCACCAAGTCTTTGAAATATCTACTTTACAATTACATAGTTTACATTAGTGCTTTTGCCATGGTACTAATAAAAGTACTTAACAAATGGTGTAGTCATGTAAAGTGTCAGGCTCAGACTCAGACCCCATGCCCTTCATGCATTCTTCACTTTCTGTGGAAGTAATGATGAAGCCTTTCACTTAAGAATGGCTCTGTAAATATCCTGAGTGAGGTAACCCAGACCCAGAAGGACAAACACGGTATGTTCTCACTCATAAGTGGATACTAGATGTAAAGCAAAAGATAACCAGACTGCAACCCACAGCTCCTAGGAAGGACATATAGATCGCCCAGCAAGGGAGGGAGNACTGGATGAGATCTACATGGGCTGACTGGGGGTGAGGGGGGGAAATGGAGAGCAAGAGATGGAGGATGAGAGCATAGAGGAATGGGAGGTTCGAGTTGGAACAGGGACACAGAGAGCAAGGAAAGAGATACCATGATAAATGAAGACATCATGGGAATAGGGAGAAACAGAATGCTAGGGAGGTTCCCAGGCATCCGCAAGGATGACCCCACCTTAGACTACTGGAAATAATCGAGAGGGAGNCTGAACTGGCAAACTCCAGTGAGTATTCACATGGATGAATACCCTAACTGTCATCATGGGGCCCTCATCCGGAGACTGATGGAGGCAGATGTGGAGATCCACAGCAGGGCACCAGGTCGAGCTCCTTGAATCCAATCGATGGGAGAGAGAGGGGCTTCTATGAGCAAGGGACAACGAGATGATGGGAAGGTGTACAAAAATGGCCAGCCAAACTAGTGGAGATGCATGAACTGTCAACCAATAGCTGAGGAGCCCTCAAGAGCCCTCATCCAGAGACAGATGGAAGCAGATGCAGAGATCCACAGCCAGGCTCGAGGCCAAGCTCCAGGAGTGCAATTGTTGTGAGAGAGGAAAGATTCTATGAGCAAGGGATATGGAGACCATGATGGGAAAATGTACTGAGAAGGCCAGCCAAATCAGTGGAAACGCATGAACTGTGGACCAATAGCAGTGGAGCCCCCATGGTGATGGACTGGGCCCCCTGGGTACTCGAGACAGTGGTTTAGCTTGAANTGTTTAGGGGGCCCCCAGGCAATGGGATTGGGATCCATCCCTGGTGCATGATCTGGCTTTTTGGAGCCCAGTGCCTATGATGAGACACCTGGCGCAGCCTTGGCGCAGGGTGGAGGGTCTTGGATCTGCCTCAACTGAATGTACCAGGCTCTGGGGACTCTCCATGGGAGACCTTGCTTTGGAGGAGGTGGGAATGGGGGGTGGGTTGAGGGGGAAGGCTGGGGAGTGGGAGGAGGGAGGAGAGGGGGTTCTGTGGTTGGTATGTAAAATAAATAGAAAATCTTTTAATAAAAAAGAAAAAGAAAAAAAAGAATAGAAAGAAAAAAAATCGCTCTGTACCCAATCAGGTTGGGTGAGGAGAGAGAGAGTGTACTGAAAGAGACTACTGAAAGGCAGGAAAGTGGCGGGGTGGNGTCAGGGTCAGATAGAAACCTGGATCCCTGACACGCAAGGGAATCTTCCAGGAATCTACAAGGATGACCGCCGCAGCTAAGATTCCTAGCAATATAGCAATCGCAGCTAAGATTCCTAGCAATATAGCAATAGTGGATACATAACATGAATTGACCATCTCCTGTGACCAGGCAAGACTTCAAGTGGAGGGAGTGGGACCTCAACCAGCCACATAACCTTTCAACCTACAGTCTGCTGTCATCAGAGAGGCTTCATCCAGCAACTGATGGAAACAGATGCAGTCCCACAGCCAAACATTAGGCAGAGCTTGAGGAATCCTGCAGAAGACGGGAAGGAAGGATTGTGAGAGTCAGAGNGGTCAAGGACACCACAAGAAAACCCACAGAATCAACTAACCTGGGCTCATAGGGGCTCATAGAGACTGAACCAACAGCCAGGGAGCTTGCATGGGACTGACCTAGGCCCTCTGCNTATATGTTACAGTTGTGTAGCTTGGTCACAGTTGTGTAGCTTGGTCCTCTTGTGGGACTCCTAACAGTGGGAACAGGGGCTGTCTCTGATTCTTTTACTGGCTTTTGGGACCCTACTCCTCATACTGGGTTGCCTTGCCCAGCCTTAACACATGGGGAGGTGCTTAGTCTTACTGCAACTTGATATGCCATGTTTTGTTGATACTCATGGGAGACCTGCCTTTTCCTAAACAGAAACAAAGGAGGAGTGNAGGAGGAGTGGATTGGGGGGTGGGGGTGGGACCAGATTGGGAGTGGGGGAGGGACTGGGAGAGAAGAGGGAGGGGAAACTGCAACTGAAATATAAAATAATTTTTTTAAATGGATGGCTCTGTACTTCCCTTACAAAAAGATGCAACAGTTAGCTTCAACTGCATAACAAATTGGTCTAAAACTTAATGGCTTAACACAACCTCCATTTATCACTCACGTTGTGGATTAACTGGTAATTATTTATGTAATCCCTTTGTATTACTTTTCTAATGCTGTATAACAAAGTACCACATACACGGTGATTGAAAACACCCATTTCTCTCATCAAAATTCTATAGTCAGAAGTCTGACAGATTTGGCTGTGTTCCACATTCAGCATATGTAAAAAGATTAACATCATGGTCTTGGCCAGGCCAGCTCTTATCTGGAGGCAAAGTGTTAAAGGTAAATAAAATAGAGGCCACAGTTTAGATACTCAAAGTCCAATGACCTGTAGCCATGTAGCCCAAACNGCACTCACCCTGATTACCCACTACTACCAGCTCCAGTCATAAACAGCACAGAATATCCTTGTCATCATGAGTCAACAAAACCTACTGACTACAGGCAGCTTTCAGAGCTCTGCTTGACATAAAAGGAATGTTAATGTATAACAACACTATGGAGAGGAGCATATGCTTTATTGTTGGGTAAAAGGTTCAAGCCCACTTCTGAACCCAAACTCANCAGTCCCTGAGCATGAAATTCCACCAAGCCCTGGGGTCAAGGTCCCAGCCCTAGTTGAGATGCTGTAGGCAGCTGACAGCTGCTGACATGGAGGGTCAGCTTTCTTCTAGGATAGCTCTGATAGGCTGCCCTCGCCCAAGTCAGCTCAGCATCCATGTACATGTAGACGGCACTGACAGACTGGAGGAAGGAAAGAAGCCCTGGCATGTGAAGGGCCATGGAGACAGAAGTGAGACGATCCTTGGCAGTGTGGACCAAGAAGCAAGTGGGCTGATTATGTGCTTACATAGACATTGGGCATCAAAATCTAGATATTCTTACTCCATGCTGTGGCATCCTAGCTAATAGTATTTAATCATAGCCCAAGGAAACACAGTCTAAGTGAACAAAAATAGGTATAATGGTAAACTCTGAAGATAAGCATGGTGGTGCAGGCCTGTAACCAAAGCACTTAAGAGGCTGAGGCAGGAGGATAACATGTTTAGGGCCTGTATAAGTTATAGAGTGAGTCTGAGGCCAGCCTAGGCTACATAGAGACCCTACTAAAATATTTAAAACCTGGGGAAAAATTCCATTTTCTGAGAGATTTGTATCACTCATAGAAATCAGAATCTCTGCTGCTCAAACATATGGAGTTTGTAAATATTAAATTATAGAAAAAGATGTCNTTCTGTATATATTGTGGTTAGCAGTATACTACTTTCATCCATTTTCTGATTCATATTTTGTAATTTGATATTTTTTATTCCAATAAAAATCCAAATGTAAGCAACAAAAAACATTTAAACTCAGAATTACTTATAGTATGGTCCTAAATAAAATAAATTTAAAAATAAAATTGTGCATAAATTAGTTTACTTGAGTATTTTATTTTTTAANATAAGATCTGAGGATCTATATATATATATACTTTAAAAAGTTTTAAATATAATTACATCATCCCCCCCTTCCCTCCAAACTCTTCCATGTTCTCCCTCCAAATCCCTCTCAAATTTATGGCCTCTCTTTGTTATTGTTACATGTTACATGTATGTAACAATATGTATATATATACATACATGTAACAATAACAAAGATATATATATATATATATCACACTACTGAGCCATTTAGTGCTGCTTGTATGTATATGATTTCAGGGCTAAACACCTGTAATTGGAAAACCAATTGGGGGACTCTTAAATGTTACAGCTTGGATGGAAAGGTATCCTAGCAGCCAGGAGCCAAGGAATACCACAAAGTCACACAGCACAACAAAGCTCACACAAGAGATTTATTGGAAGGGAAAAAACCAGGAGGGTGGCTGCATGTGCTCAGGAGAGAAACAACAGAGAACTGGACAGGAGGCAGAGCTCATATAGTTTCTTGGGGAAGGGGTGGGACTTTTCAGTTTGAAGCTTTCCAAGGTGGAGATTGGTGGGATTTCATGGCCAGAGACAGGGCTTTTTACTCTGTAGGGTGGGGGTCAGGGTCCAGCAGTTAGGGAAGTTAGAATATTCTGTGGGTGGAACCTGGCAGTTAGAGGTCCTCAGGGGAGGGGCCTGGCCACTCGTTTGGCTTGAGGGGCTTACAGGGCTCACCCCTGGAAACCACTAATTCTCCTTCTCTTAGCAGTCATTTGCCTGCAATTCTTTGTCTACAGTAGGACCCAATGAGATTTCCCCTCCCATGTTAGTGTGTCTATTGGTGATATCATTGTTCAGGTTCTGTTTAGACAGCCATATTGTTGGGTACCATGGGTGTAGCTTCCTTGTCAGCTTCTCACAGAAGACTTCCTGGTCCTCTGGTTTTCTTTCTGCCTTCTCTTCTTCCATGTTCCCTGAGCCTTATGTGCAGAAGCCCTGTTGTAGATGCATCTATTGTGTCTGGGCACCCTGTGACGAGTTGTTCTCTACAGTTTTTGCCAGTTGTGGGGGTTTTTTGTTGTTGTTTTGTAATGGCTTCCATCTGCTTCAAAGAGAAGTTTCTTTGATGATGGCTGAGTGCTACACTTATGATGCATTTATCTAATTATTCTTTATCAATAAAAACTCAGGAGTCAGATATCAGGGTAAGAACCTGAATGATCAGAGAAGCAGCAGAGAAGTGACCAGTAACCTATCTCTGTTAGGTTAACTAACCTTCCTCTGTTCAAAAGGGACCCTGAGGCCCTCTCTCAGCCCCACCCTACTACTTCCTGTTTCTCTATCTGTCCTCAGTCCTTCAAAATGTCAATGGCTAATTTTGGTCAGCTAGTAGCTAGCTCTGCCCTCNGATTCAAAACAAACTTTGTCAGTCTTGGGAGTATCAGAAGCAATCAAAATATCACATAACATTTCCCCCATTTTTGTCTAAATAAAAAGGGAAGGTTTTAACTCTGACAGAGGAAAATTATATACAATAAGAACAATTATCAGGTAAGAATTACATTCACAATGTTCAGTCCATTTACATTTGGCAAATTCAGAGAAAATACTCCACTATCTATCCTATCTTGGTGAGTCCAAAGTTTTGTACCTAGTTCACTTTCCATCCTACCTTGTATTACCATCTAAAACTATTTTTTTAAGACTTCAAACATTTTCTTAATTTAAGCCTCTATGTTTCTTAACCTTATATACTTTACACATCTTTTGTGAGTTTCTTTTCTGAATTTCATAAAAGGAAAACTATATCTAGTCTTCAATCTCCATTAGAGACCCAAGAAGGATAAAATATTACTTGAGTAAACAAGAAGTGCAGAGCAGAGCAAACAACTTTCAAAACTGTAGAAATGACAGAAACAGTTGGCTGCCTGGACAGTCATCCAAGGTTCCTCTGTAATATTGGGCATCCATCTTCAATCTACAGGCCTAGAATATCTGACAGAATTTTCTGTGAAGCAGGAATTTTGAAGGACTGTCTCACCTTGTCTTGGCAAAGTTCAGCAGTTGCTTTCTTCGTGCGCTGCTTGTCCAATTTGGACAGCATTCTGTGAGCAGTCAAGGGAAGGGAAGTTTCTTGCCCAGTGGCTAACTTTTGCTACAAAGAAAGCAAACTCCATATGGAAGTTCTTTGATGCCCATTGTGCCATCTGAAGTAGATTGGTGCTGCCAGGAGCAGATAAATCTCATTGTCATGGAAAGCCTTTATGTTATTAAAACATCTTAAATGTCATATCCTGTAGATCTCTGAAGTGTTTGAAGACCATTTATATCTGTTTGACCTTAAAAACATACCTAACATGGCCACAAATTTGATTGTTAGATGACTACTAATCTGTATGTCTTAATTATCCTAAATAGTTAGNAATAATAACTTTCAAGGACTAGAAATATACATTACATTGTTAAATGAGCTACATAAGTATAATACCTTAAAAAAGAGTAGAAGTGTATGCACAGCATGTTCTAATAAAAATAACCTTAAATTTGTATAAATATATAAAAATACCTTAAAAGTAGAAAAATATATACAGTATAATAAAAATCTTAAATTTGTGTCAATATAGAAAAATCCATACCAATATAAAATATTTAAAACTAGTAGTTCCTTTTTTAGTTTAAAAGTAGATTCAATAATCTACCCTTTTATCCTATAATTTCTATATCCCCCTTTTTTCTTTTTGGAATGAAATCCCTGAATCTAATCTCCTTTGTTCAGCTTTTTTTTCTTGTAATAACTAATAACAACTTGTAACCAATCCCCCTAAATGACAAATATCCATAACCCACTGAATAACCAAAAACCACCCACCCACCTCTTGAGAATGTGGGTGTTGTGTTCTCTAGATTGCTTCCTGTTGTCAGGGGTTGGGGGAAGGGGTGATGGCATTTCTAGGAAACATTGAGAAAATTGAGATAATGATCAAGTCCTGGGAGAGCTAGCTGTGGTAATTATATTGTATCCCCCAAAATATTGTGTACCCTAATAAAACTTATTTGGGGTCAGAGAACAGAACAGCCACTAGATTAAACATAGAGGTTAGGCAGT
>LZPO01117200.1:115076-127336 GCA_001675575.1 Neotoma lepida
AGAAAGAAAGAAAGAAAGAAAGAAAGAGAGAGAAAGAAAGAGAGAGAGAGAGAGAAAGAGAGAGAGAAAGAAAGAGAGAGACAGAAAGAAAGAAACAAAGAAAGAGAAAGAAAGAAAGAGAAAAGAAAAGAAAAGACAAGACAAGACAAGACAAGACAAGAGAGGGAGGGAGGTGTGGGAGGCCAGCTCCCACTTTTTCCCAGGGTACTCTTGAGGAGAGAGGGATAATAAATACTTAGATAGAAAGAGAGTGTGGAGAAGAGACAGAAACACAGGATCGCTTCGGGAGGGCCTGGATCAATATCCACCAGCGCCTTCTGTCTCTTCAAAAGGGCTTTTTATAGGAATGCCAAGGGGCGGGGCAAAAGACCTCTCCCTAGCACAGCCAAGTGCAGACCCTTTCCAAACACCTGGTAACCACACACATGTTCAAGTCATCCCTTAATGCAGCCCTGCTGGGTAAAGAAAGCTTGGACCTCACTAGAAAACCTCTGTGGGCCCCACAGGGAGGGAGGGAGGGAAGGAAGGAGATATTTTCAGAAGGAGTGAACAAGTTGTGATGATCTGTAGTGAGTGGGCAAGTGAAAATGAATGGCATCTCCCAGCAATTCAGGATTAGGAATATTAAAAATATAGAAANGTGGGCTGCATATAATATGAACTTGAATTAACTTTTAGACATATAAAGTTTGAACTGTCAGTCATGCACCCAAGGAGAGACATACAATACAGTATTAGACATACAGGTCAGAACTCAGGGAAGAGACTCTGCCAAGTTCTATACATTTCTAGGGCATCTGCACACAGCACATAAACTACGTTTGAGGACATGGGAATGGATAAGAGAATGCATTGTAAAGTGTGGGGGTTGGAAAGTCCAACACCAATCTCAAACAAGCTCAAAGAAACTCAGTACTTAAAAGTCTCAAAAACTTAGCTTTTCTACTTTTGAGAATGTATTTATTGTATGTGTGTTGTGTGTGTGTTGTATGTATGGGTGCACATGCACANAGCATGTATGGAGGTCAAAGGACAACTTTGGATGAGGGTCTTCAGGTGCTTTCTATCTTTTTGACTAAGACAGGATCTCTCCTTGGCCTAGAAATTACCAGGTAAGCTAGGCTACCTGGCCAGTGAGCTTCCAGGGATCCACTTGTCTCTCCCACTTGTCTCACCATTGCTGGGACTGCAAGCACATGCCACCTCACCAGGTGTCTACATGGGCTCTGGGATCGGAATCCAGGTCTTCACACTTGGCCATATCTCCAAGCCCTGAAAGACAATTTATTCAGAACCACTAAACCAGCATCAAGAAGAATCAAACATGTTTCTTAATAAACTATTTAGCATAAAATGTAAGCTTACAATGTTGGGTTATATTCAAAGGCAAGGGAGATCTAATTCTTTTTTAAAAGATTTTATGTGTTATGTGAGTGTGTGTACGTATACCATGTTTGTGCAAGTACCCACAGAGGCCAGAAGAGGGCATCAGATCCCCTAGAACTATAGTTACAGTTGGTTTTAGGCTGCCTGCTATTAGTGCTGGGAACAGAAGCTGAGTCCTCTACAAGAGGAGTACATGTTTTTAACTGCTGAACCACCTCCCCAGTTCTGAGCTCTAGTTCTTGAGGAAACTACTAATATGTCTTTTAGGAGCAGGCATATAGCTGAATTCCCAGATTTAGTTAGGTTTAGTCAGTAAAGACCTACGCAATCTGAATTTCTCTGCCTATACATAAAATGCATACACATGGAAAGCAGCTAAATGTTGGATAGATAAAAATATGATGCTTGGTTCAAACTCACTTCCTTATACAGTATTCATTAAAGAAAGTTTTTAATTCTTCACAAATAATTTGCATTCCTATTTTTATGATTTAAAGAAATTTATTTGCAGCCAGGTGTGGTGGCGCTCATCTTTAATCCAGTACTCGGGAGGCAGAGGAAGGTAGATCTCTGTGAGTTCGAGGCCAGCCTGGTCTACAGAGTGAGTTCCAGGACAGCCCATGCTGTTACACTGTCTCAAGAAACCCTGTCTCAAAAAACAAAACAAAACAAAAATTATTTGTTATAATTATCAATCATTGGAACTGAAACAAGTAGTAACTAGTATGTATATGACATTTATGAAAAAGATGTATACAGAATTACAATGAAGTGAGGTTATTAGCCCTTCAACATTTATTTAATACATGGTTCATATACTGAAACTAATTACCAAGATAAGAAATACTAAAAAAGTAATTCATTAACACATTGGCAAAGCCTTAGAAGGCACTTATGTGAGTAAAAGCTACACATTATTGTCAAAAGCAAAACACAGCTCCATATTGTGGGTATTCTTGTTATCCGATGACACCAAGTGACAGCAAGATAGCCCACACTGGAGACGAGAATGAGGATCCCTCAATCCTTCTCCTACTCAATGGCTCTGATAGGCCTGCAAGGCATTCTCTCAATGTAAAACAAACAAACAGAAAAATAGTAACAGGAGTCAGTTTTCATTTCTTATAAGAATTTTCAAGAATTTATGGTAGATATCCAATTGATGATTTTATATAAATCCAAGTTAATGCTGAATTGTTGCAAATGTCAGTTTACCCCACTTGTTAAGCCTAACATTGGTTGTTCCTGCATTCAGGCTTAGTTAATTCATTCCTGTCTAATGTATCTGAATTTTTCTAAANTGATGACTTCATACGGAACTGCAGACAGTCAGTGAAGAAGTTTATATATATTCTGTATATAAGTTACAAGTTGTATCTATAAGTTATTAAGGTATTTGAAATTTTAATTTGAGTAAGGTTAGTGATATTTAGAGGCCATGACTCTAAATGAAAGGCTTTTTCCTGTGCCAAAACAGTTAAAGTTTTAAACTCCTGTTTCAATATCAAGTGATTATTCATAAGGCTGTATGTGAAAAGAACTGATAGATGATAAATTGGTTTTGTTCCTTTGAATTCATTTTTGGAACTTTCTATAAAGAATATCAGTCTAAATTAATTTATATAAATATTTGATGTGCAAATATTAATATTTTAAATGGCAAAAGATAAGATTTTTAAAAATACAGATTGTAAAGGACATTTTTCAAGATATAATGAATGTATTTGGTATCCCATCTCATCAGTGTTCTCAGTCCCTTGTTACATCATGGGGCAGGTTAATAATATCCTTCTCCTAGAGCGAGCCAAGTCCTAGTCCCCAGAACCAATGAATATTACCTTATATGGCTAAATGACTATAGACAGAATTAGATTAAGGACTTAGGGATGGGGAGACTATCCTGGATGACCCAGGAAGACTTGATGCATTTACAAGTGTCCTTTGAAGAGAGAAGCCCCAGTGGTAATTTGGCTACATATTAGCTACAGCGGCCTTTCTGGGACCACATGGTTGACGAAACAAATTTAGGGAGAAAAGGTTTTATTGGTTTGTGGTTTCAGAAGCTTTAGCCCATCATGGTGAGGAAGGCATAGCTGAGTTCATCTTAGCGGGGAGTGTGTGACTGGACCTCACACTGGGACAGCGGATAGGAAGCAGAGAAGTATCCAGAACTAGTAGTGGATATAACCTTCAAAGGCCTACTCTTAGTGAAGTACTGGCTAGGTCCCACATTCCAAAGGCTCCTCTATCTCCCCAAACAGTGTCACCAATCAGGGACCTCATTGTTCAAGAACATGAGTTTAGGGGCAATATTTTAGATTTAAACCATAACAATTATATAAGAGAAGGCAACATGACCAGGAAGACATATTGGAGTGATGTAGTCACTGCCCGAGGAATATACCCAACCACCAAATGCTAAAACAGGCAAGAACGCAGCCTCCTCTAGGACTTCCCCGAGGAACATAGCCTTACTGTACTTTGAAATCTTCCCAGTGTAACTGATTTTGAGCTTCTAGCCTCCAGAATTATGAGAAAGTCAATTTGTTCTTAAAGGACAGAATTTCTGGTAACTGTTACAGCAACCATAAGAGACTAGCAAGAATGGTTTAGTTTTATGGAGATGTATGAGCCAAGGAACTTATGTACTAATTCTCTAGTGGCATAAAGAATTATGACTTTAGGTAGCCAAAAGTAACTGAATACCACCCACGATTACCATCACCGCCACCAAACCTATGCTAAGGCTTTAGCAATGAATAAATAGCAAAGAAATGTAAATCAAGAATCACACATAGCAAACAAACAAAAAAGAAAAAGAATAAAGAAAACCAGAGGTAGTTATTTCTACATGATTCTTCTTGAAATATGTANATAAGGTCAAAAGATTGTTTTTCCCTTGAAATGTCTATGAAGCAGTTTTCTATTTATTCGCTGGGAAGAACTGGCTACAGTGTACTGGGAGTGTTCTGCATACTACTTGGAGATGCTGAACACCAATGGCCTGCCTCCAGATACCCAGGTCCACTGCAAAAATAAAAACAACATGAATAACAAGACAGTACCTCCTTGAACAATCAGTATTCCCATAGTAATCTTCCCTGGGGAAAGCAAGTTAGATGACACACAAGACAATAGACTCAAAATAGAAATTATACATATGTTCAAGGAATTCAAAGAAGATATGAATAAATACCAGAATGATGNCCCCTAAACACAAGCAAATAGTTGAATGAAAAAAAGACAATTCAGGGTATGAAAATACACTTCAATAAAGAGAAACTCTGAAGAAAATTCAAACCAACATAAAACTTTAAAGGTTCAGGAAGGCAAATAAAAAGCTTTGTGGAAAGCCTCCTCAATAGACCAGACCACATGAAAGGTGGACTATCAAGATATAAAGACAAGGTAAAGAAACTGGGTCACTCAGGCAAAGAAAATGATAACTTTACAAAATGAATGGAATTTTGGGACACTATAAAAGGACCAAAGCCAGAAGTCACAAGCCAAGAAAGAAACAGAACCCACATAAAAACACAGAAAATGTTTTCAACACAATAAGGAAGAAAATTCCTCAAATCAAGGGAAAAAGTTGCCTATCCAGGTTCAAGAGGCATGTAACACCAAATAAACAGGACCAGAAAAGAAATTCCCCACATCATATCACAGTCAAAACACTAAACATATAGAACAAAGAAAGGATAAGTACATATAAATGCAGACCGATTAGAATAACAGTTGATTTTTCAATAGAGATATTTAAAACCAAAAAGGCTTAGACAATGTACTACATGTTCTCAAAGCCTACAGATGCTAGCCCAGACTACTACACTCAGAAAGATGATCTGTAATAATCCAAGGAAAAAGAAAAACTTTCTACAATAATAGCAGTGTAAAGGAATTTATGCCCATCAAGCCTGCCCTCCAGAGGATTCTGGAAGGGATACTTCAGAGTGAAGAAAAGGATAAACATACCCAAAAGGTGACAGTAAAAGAACAAAGAAACCATGTTAGGTCAGCAATTAAACAAAAAAGGACTAAGAAAATAAACAACATAAAATCAACAAATGACAGGAACCAATACACATCTTTAACAATAACTTTGAACATCAATGATCTCACTTTCCCAATCAAAGGACACAGATTAGCAGACTGAATTTAAAAAATCATGACCTATCATTTTGCTGCCTCCAAGAAACCACCACAAAAGACAGAAATTTCCTCAGAGTGAAATGATGGATAAAGGTATTCTCACTGAATGGAACTGGGAAACAAGCAGGGGTAGGTTGGCTATTCTAACATCCAACAAAATAGACTTCAAATCAAAATTAATCAGAAGAGATAAGGTCACTTCGACTTATACTGATCAAGGGAACAATCTACCAAGAGAACATTACAATCCTAAACACGTATATGCCAAATTTGGTGCACCCAAATTCATGAAGCAAATGCTACCAGACACAAAGCAACAGATCAGCACCAACACAATAATAGAGGGTGACTTCAATATTCCACTTCACCAATAGACATATTGTACAGATGAAAAATAAGCAGAAATAAAAAGCTAGATGGCATCCTGTATCAATGGACCTAACATGACTACAGAAAATGATACCTAAACACATTCTTCTCAAAAGCCCATACACCTTTCACTCAAATAAACCACATATTGAGACACAAAACATGTCTCAATAAATGCCGGAAAATTGAAATAACTCCTTGTATTTTATTTGGCCATGACGGAATAAAGCCAGATTATCAACAGCAATAGGAACCATAAAAAATACACATGATGTTGCTTATGGAGATTGACTAATACAGTATTGAAAGATGAATGGATCACCAAAGAAGTAAAAAAAGAAAAACGAAAACTTATAAATTTCTAGAATTGAATGAAGATTAAAGCACAAACATGCCAAAGTCTATGGGATTCAATGAAGGTAGTCCTATGAGGCAAGTTTATAGTTCTTAAGTGCCCACATTAAAGAATCAGTGAGATTCACCCAAATAAATGTGTCTTAAGTAAGACCTTGGAAAAACAAGAACTTTCAAACAATACTCAAAAGTAGACAGAATTAATCAAGATCAGACCAGAAATTTATGAAATAGATATTTTTAAAAAAATAGAAGAGTCAATGGCATGATGATCTTTTCTTTGAAAAGATTAATACAGCTGACAGACTTTTACCAAATTACCCTAAGGAAAGAATGAGAAAACAAAAGTTTATAAAATTGGAGATAAAAGAGACATTACAACAGACACCAGTGAAACCAACAGTACTCTATGGGAAAACTTCAAAAATCTATATTCTGAAATATTAGAAAACCTAAAAGAAATGGATAAATTTCATTCTTTTTTAAAGTATTGTTATTTTATGTGTGTGAGTGTTTTGTCTGCATATATGTATGAGCATCATGTGTGTGCTAGTGCCTGAGGAGGCCAGGAGAGGGTGTTGGAGTCCCTCAACCTGGAGTTTCAGATGGTTTTCAGATGCCATGTGGGTGCTGGGAACTCAACCTATGTCCTCTGCAAGAGCAACAGTACTCTTAACTGATGAGACCATGGATGAATTTCTTAATGCACATGACTTATCAAAGTTAAACAAAAAAGAGATTAATTTTTAAAAACAGGTTAATCACAGCAATAAGATTGAAACAGCAATAAGAAGTCTCCCAGCTACAAAGAGGCCTAGGACCTGCTGGCTTCCCCACAGAATTTTACCATACCTTTAAAGAAGAATTAAAATAGATGCTTCTCAAACTATTTCATCAGATAGAAAAGGGAAGAATGCTTTCAAATTCTTTTTAGGAGTTCAATGACATACTGATCTAAATCAGATAAGACACACACACATAGAAAATAATCTACCTGTGAACATAGATGCAGAAAATCTCAATAAAAGACTTGGAAACTAAATTCAAGAACACATCAAAAAGATATCACCCATCACATTCAAGCCAGCTTCATCCCAAAATGCAGGAATGGTTCAACGTATGTAAAAACATAAATAGACTCAAGGACAGAAAGCATTTAATAATCTCACTAGATGCAGAAAAGGCCTTTGACAAAATCTAACACCCCTTCATAATATGCTCTTGGAGAGACTAGAGATGGAGGGATGGAGGCAATATACCTCAATATAACAAAGTCCATACACAACAAGGCCACAGCCAGCATCTTGCTCAACAGAAAAACTCAGCACTTCCGCTAAACAAGGCAAAAATATTCACTCTCTCCATGTCTATTCAATATGGTTGAAATATTAGCTACAGCAATAAAACAAAAGGATATAAAAAGCAGTACATTTACCGTGTGACCTAGCAATCTCATCTTTAGGTATCTATGAGAGAAATGAAAACTTGCATTTACATAAAAACCTCATAGATATGCTTACAGCACATCTGTTAATTGTTTAAAAAACTGGAAAAAATAGCAGATAAATGAGTAAACAATTTGTGGTACAACTATATAAAAAATATCATTAAACAATTTTGTATCTATCTATCTATATCTATCTATCTATCTATCTATCTATCTATCTATCTATCTGCTTCATTTTCATGAAACTTTAGTCCTTTGGTTTGAAAGTACAACAATTTTTAAAAATCTGAAATAGGGCCAACAAGATATAAAGGTACTTGCTGCCAAGCCTGATGACCCAAGTTCAATTAGTAAGACCCATAAGATAGGAGAGAAATTACTCCCAAAAGTAGTCCCATGATCTCAACATGTGGGCTGTCTCTCTCCCAACTAAATAAAATGTAATATTTAAAAATCTGAAATAAAAACCCTACAGGAAAAGAAAGATATTAAAATAGAAGCTCAAGATAAGGAACACATTCTCCTGGGCTGAGAAAAGGGCTGAGGTTTCATGAAAAATGAGGCATTTAAAAATGTATGTTAGAAGTACTGCCTGTAATACTTGTTCTCGATCTATCCTCTCTGATAGGCTATGTAAGAAGAGGGCAGAAGTAATATCTGACTTGCTCACCTCTGCATAAGCAGTATCTAAAGCAGTGCTCTGAAAATACTAGATACCCAATAAGTACAAGATGAATTACCTATTGCATATTATATCAATAGTCAGAGATACAATAACAGAACTCTAGGGAAAATGAAAAATGAGAAAGAACCTTAGACTTCTATTACCCGCCCTTTATAAAGCTTCCCTATCCCTTCAAGGTCATTTAAAGTTATAGCTTGTCCTCCTGACTTTTCAAGTGTGTGCATGAACTTTTCTTGGGGAGACTTAAACAAGGCCCTACTTACCCCAGTAGGGCTCCTGTGACAGACCAACATGCAATAAAAAGGAAACCAATGAGTTTTGGAGCTTACTTGCAGAGCCTAGCTACTTACAGGAACATAGGTGACCCCCTCAAACAGCTTCTACCAAAAAGTTTCGTCTCAACATGAATGATAACTTCACCATAGCTACACAGATAAAGCACTCTGCTTAATTAATCTCCCACTCTCTCTATTTTATCAGGTGCAGGAGGAATGTCAAGATCTCAGAGGAGAGTCCTGTCCTAGTCAGGGTTTCTAGTGCTGTGATAAAACACCATGACCAAAAGCAATTTGGGTAAGAAAGGGTTTATTTCATCTTCCATTTTCAGGTAATACTCCATCACTAAGAGCAAGTGAAGGCAAGATCTCAAGGTANGAACCTGGAAACAGGAACTAGAACAGAGATCACAGAGGAATGCTGCTTACTGACTTTCTTTCCCTGGCTTGCTCAGCCTGCTTTCTTATACCACTCAGGACCACCATTCCCAAGTGATCTGGACCCTCTCACTTCAATCATTAATCAAGAAAATGCCCTACAGACTTGCCTACATCCCAACCATTTAACCTAAATAAAGAAAACCCGAAAGTTAAAATTTAAAAGTTAAGAAATCCTTCTGTATTTATCTTTGAGAAACCTAGATTTTCCTGGATATGAGATGGAAATGTAGAATACCAATAGAATTCATGTACCAATAAAAGGTACATTGTTTATGTCTATTTCCACCATCCATTCTGAAGCCAAATCCCCATTCCTAACACCCACTAAAAGTCTTTAGAATCATGGTCACAGTCTGGAAGAATAGTTGAGAAGGGCTAATTTAGAATGATAACATTTGCAGAAAGATGCAGCAGAAAGCAAGGTGAGCGATGCACTATTGAATTTACCTTACTAAGTCTCAATTAGAAATTACATTTCACCTGGCCTTCAGTTTCATTTGGTGGATCTTGTACTTGATTCTAAAGGAAAATAAGGATGTATAAAATATTAGGTATCTGTGAATTATAGCTAGAAGAAATGGGGAATAATTTTTGAAGAATGGAATGATATTCTAGGTCCTTTAATATTGTTATTTTGAGAAATATGTAAAGAAGAAATCTTCCCTTCCCTGTTGTCTCTTGGTTCTGGAGGGCCAGGCCCATGCACACTGAGTAAGCACTAAGCTGCAGCCCTTCACAGAGTACCTATTTTTAAAGTACACAATGACTTTGGTTACAAATAAAGGCAGCTTATAAGAATGAAGGCTACCTGTTCTTGATTTCTTTAGATGGAATACCTACAGTTAGCAAATACAGATGTGTCAGAGCAGGTCAAAGCTTGTTCCCCTAGACTGACCAACTATTGCTACTTCCTAGTCCTTAAATTCCCTCTCCACACGAATCTTACTTATTTCCTTTAAATGAGCCCTATCATTTACTTTATTTTCCTCAAGTCAGGATGTAGTTCCTTCTTTCCCTTAGGAATTAAGCAGGCTGTATAACAATGATAGAAATTTTACAGTATATAAAGCTAGCAGAGCCCTACATATACATCCTAATAATTATAGTCAGAAAGAACTGCAAGTCAGTACTTTTTATGAGGAGAAGACTTGGTATTCATTTTATAAAGCAGTAACAGTTTTTATACATTTTCCATTGAGAAAGAGCACATATGCATGGGTATGCAGACAGCCTTAAAGTCCAACATAGTTCACCAAAGCAGCCTTGTTAGTCATAAAGAGCTTAACAGTGAGGAAAACTGCCCTCCCCCATCTAATAGGCACTCACCTCCTAGTGGCCAAAATCAGAAATACAGTTTGATTTTTTTGGTTTATACCCAAGATATGATTAAGTTTCTGCTGCATATTTAACCTACACAAAAATAGATCTAAGAGAAGGCCACTAGCTTAAAAAAAATCTTGTCTATGTCAAGGTCCAATAGAAAATCAGTGCAGTGATTAAATACAGCAATTTAAGAAGTTCTTATGGTAGTATCTGAAACCTAACACATTAGTTTTAAAATATCAAACACATTAGTTTTAAAATATCAGAACTGAAGAAGGTTAAAGTTAGAAGGAAAAAGAAAGTTTAACTTACACTAATTTGCCTTCCACTGAGATGGGAATTCTAAGATAGTGAGTTCTGCCCCAGCTGCCAAAGCTCCAGTAGCGGACAGAGGGTTTTGTGTAGCCAAGTCGTGCCCACACTAGCTGGTGAGTGCAGCTCCAGGGCTCCAAGGTTTTTTTTCTTGAGTCTCCATGTTCCCAAGATAATACTTCATGAAACCCATCATCTGATTATAAAACCCCTATACTACATTTTGGGCAAATATAAAAACTTTGTTATATGTTTTTAGCACCACATAAAATTTTCTGTAACTCAGTATGAGGTGAAATGAGATATATGGCCATAGTTGTTGAACTTATAAAGCATTTGACAATGAACAAAATAATTATATATTACACTACTTTTAATGAGACATCCATCTGACGAGTTGAAACAGTGAGATAATGACAACCTATTTTGCAGATCTAAATGAATGGTCCAAACTCCAAATAACATTTAAACTATGTGCATGCATATAAGAGGCAAAAAAAGTAGCTTCTGCCAGATGGTATTCATATTCCAAAAGCTGACACTGGCCAAGTACTCTGCTACTGGTACTGACATACAGTTTTTAATTACTTGATGACATTTTTTATGCTACATACTATCTCCTTAAGTGCTACACAGGGTTAATTTCAAATGTTTCCAAGTACCTTCTGTGAAAAGAAAGCTACAGACACACTAGTGAGAAATTTGCTGTTGGGACAAAATGTGCAATTGCCAAAAGGTTTTAGCTTCCTAATACAGAAACAGGGTCCTTCCATTCCACTGTGGCTTTTTAATAATTAGATCCTTAATGGCTATTTTTGTATTTATATCATCTTTTGTTATCTTTACAAGTAAGACAAACCAGAAGTGTAGAGTTTGGAAGTCATTGGATATTACTTTTAAAAATCCTTCTCTATAATTTTCTATTCATTATAAAACAAAAAAGTACTTATATTTCCCACTAAATTAACAAGACAGTCACATATTTTTAGAAGACTATTTGTATTTTAATAATAAAATATATAACANGGACATAAAATATAAATGCATAGAAATGAAACAGATTATTAAGTATACCAGTTACATGGAAGAGCATTTAGTTAATAAATAACAGATTTGATCTAAAATACTTCTTAGTTTGATAGTTCCAAGTGGAATTATTTAAGATATAAGGGAATACACACAATGATATATCCATTCTTGTCGTTCATTCAGGGGCATTACATGTTGACAAACCTGCATAGAAAAATAGAAATCTTTTATTTTTATTTGAAAAATTATTGTTATTTGCTAATTTTCAACATGACATTTCTAGGCCTAGTATAATAAAAAAGTATCCGTGAAGCTAGGTGTGGTGGAGCATGCCTTTAATCCAAGCATTCAAGATGCAGAGACAGGCAGATCTCTGTAGACGAAGTTTGTCAGGTTTCCCCGCCCGGCTCCCACGGCTGCTTAGACCCAAATAAACACACAGAGGCTTATATCATTTTTAAACTATGGCCCTGGCAGGCTTCTCGCT
>LZPO01117201.1:10528-37861 GCA_001675575.1 Neotoma lepida
GTTCAGCCTTTTTATTAACACCTAATTACCTGTAAACTGCTGGCTCCTGTCCATCTACACCATGGGATAAAGGAAAGGTCTTAAATTTGGTGAGTGGGTTTTACATATGGGAGCTAATGGTCACCAGCCCCCCCACCCCTACCCATCTTAACTGGGGCACTCCAGTCACCATTTTAGGGGGAGTGGTTAAGTGTCATGGAAGATTTAAACAGAAAAATTTGAGTTAAAGGGAAGCTACTCGTATAGTTGACCTTCAGTGAACTGCATACACTTGCATAAGGTGGACAGTCCTAGAAGTCTGATGTATGCACACGGGAAACCACTGCCACAGTCAGGATAATGAGCTGTGTTCACCTTCTGGAATGGTCTCTCTTCATTCCCTTCTATTTCCTCCTTCAGGTAGGGATTCCCCTTTCATTACTATTTTTCAGAGTTTTACAGAAATAGAATTAAAAAATACATACTTTTATTTTGTGTCTGGCTTTTTTCATGCAACGCAGTGTTAAGAATAATCCCTGTGGCTGCACATGTCAATAATTTAGTGGGAATTTTGTTGTTGTTTTATTTTGTTTTGCTTTTTATTGCTCAGTAGCACTCCGTTGAATAGATACTCCACAATTCCCTTGTTCGTCTCTCTGCAGGCATTTGAACGGTCTCTTTTTGAGTGGTTTCCAGTTTGTGGATATGACAAGTAAATGTCTTAACAGTTGCATCTCATCCCTTTATAGACACAGCCCTCACTTCCCTGTAGTAAGTACCTACGAGCAGATGATGTGTAAACAGAGCCATATGGAGAGTGTGTGTTTAACTTTCTAAGAAAGCCCCAAACTCTTCCTGTCACAGCTGTGTAGGAAGGCTCCTTCATTTCCAGATCCTTGCCAGCTAAGGATGGCTTCAGGAAGCAGCTGCACGGGGACCTCACCTTACAGACTTTGTGAGACACCCCCCTAAAAGTCACATGCTTCAAAACGACTTGGTTTTTGTTTTCAAGGATCACTGCTATCTAGTGCCTCTTTTGTTTCCAGAACATTCCTGTAGAGTGAGGAATCAACACACCAAATGGAGTGTGAGACCGATGTGAAGTGATTGTCCCCTCTCTTCCCTTTTCCCCTTAAATATAAGTCCACTCCTTCCTTCCTCCTTCCTTTTCTTACTCCCTTCTTTTCCTTTCCTGGTGGTCCAGCATGAGGTTCCCTCTTGATCTGGGTGGAATCTGCCTGCAGTTTTCTTCAGCAAGCTGAGGGTCTCTGGAAGATGAAGATGCTCTGGAGAAAGTCCCTTGGCTAATGGCTGTGATAGTTTTACTTTCAGACTGGCTTTCATGTGATGAAATTGTTGTAACCTTTCTGCCCTGTCCTTGAGAATGGTGTCACTCTGAGACATGAGATATTGCTAGAAACATGAACATCCCAGGTGCAAAGTCGAGCCTTGCATCAGTGGCCAGTTCTGTACTATCCTAGGTAGAGGTTTCTTGTATTAAACTCGATGTCTGCCGTCTGTCCAGGTGAGTCCGAGCTGGCACTGGCTAATCAGCCATAGCACAGCTGTGACCCATTTCCATGGTAGCTGGTATCTGATCCAGGGCAAGCGTTCTGAGAAGATGTCTCTCTTCATACACTCCATCTCCTGCTCTTCTGCTCTGGGCTCCATTCCCTGTCAGCCTGTCAGCCTCCTTCTCATTACAGTAACTTGAGTTAGTGGAACTCTCCCATCAAGAGCCAGGTTGGAAAGTTAGTTGTCCAGTCAGTGCAGCTAGCCTATTGAATGATTTGTGAGCGGACAGAGTCTCAACTTCTTAGCATCTGTCTGAGGGCCAAAGAACTGGGGATGTTTGTTTCTTTCCAGTTCTTCTCTGCTGGGATGGTAGGGATGGTGGTGGCTACACTGAGGATTCACCGTTCGTGCCATGGTATAAAATCAAAGCATGACATGGGGAATAGAAAACTATACAAGTAGGAAAAAGTATTTCTCAAATTGAGTTTGGGGAAAGTGTGTCTGAATTCCAACCTTTTTACTCCATCTGCTCCAGCGATTGTGTGATTGTGTTGGCATTTGTGTGTGTTCTGAGCTCACACTGAACCCTCTGCGAGGACCAGCTGGTGAGTCTGGGTAGAACAGTAGTTCTAAAAGTGTACTTCCTTAGAAGTCTCAGCATTGCCTGGGGAAATGTTAGACACGCAAATTATCGGGCCTTGATCCAGACCTGCTAAATTGTAAATCAGGGTGTGGGGCTGAGGAATAGTCTTAACAGGGCCCTTGGGGTGGTCCTGAAACAAGCTGCCGTTTGAAAAGCATCAGTTTACTGCCGAGTGTTTGGATCCCAGTTGCGTGTTTTATAAACTGACGAGCACCACCTACTTTCTTTATCACCATGAGAGTGGATCCCAGCACTCAGGAGGCAGAGGCAGGTGGAGCTTTGTGAATTTGGGCCTGGCCTGGTCTACATAGTGAATTCCAGGACAGGCAGGGTACATAGTGAGACTATGTCTCAAAAACAAACAAAAGAAAAAGAACAAGTAACAAACAACTCATTCCTGTCTTTGGAGATCATGACAGGGAACGATAATGACATGTGTGATATTTGCACTTAGAACTCGGTGAACAGGAACTGCTGATATCGAGTATGGATTTTTAAAAGGTAAGGCGGTAGACTTACAGAGTATAAGGTCTAAAAGACGGGCAGTGGCTGAGGAGTTTGCAAACAAGAGCAGAGAACTGACAGACATAATTATCAGATAAGAAAAGAAAGGCAAATCTTTTCAACCAAGGATAGCTTTTCTCTACTTGACAGCGAATGTAAGAGCTGAAATCAGAAATACTTAATATGCCAGGGTCCTGGGTCTGGTATTTTGCTGGAATCTTGCGTTCATAGTCAAAACCAAAGAGACTTACAGAGCCCCAAAATACCTGCTGTTCTAATATGTTCTGTGCTCTGCATCAATCTTTTTGGAAAGTTCTTCAGACATGTGAGGAGCTGGCATCTTGAGTTGGATTGGTTAAGATGTCTATATTAGCACGTGGTTATACAAATCCCGAGACCCTTGATGCTTGAATAACTAGTTAGTTTGGTACATACTTCAGGAGAAGTGGTGGAGATAGCTTTAAAGAATTACATAGCACCATCTAGATCAGTGTTCCCAACCTTCCTAATTCTGTGACCCTTTAATACATTTCCTCACTTGTAGTGATCACCAGTCATAAAACTTTTATTGCTACTTTATTACTGTAATTTTGCTACTGTTATGAATCACAATGTAAATATCGGTGTTTTCCAATGGTCTTAGGTGAACCCTGTAGGGTTGTAACCCACAGGTTGAGAACCATTGATCTCGATGATGAGTGCTTCAGATTTCAGACTCAACCTATTTACTGTGTCAGAGTGTCAAAAGGAAGATGCTTTTTGGAAGAGTGTATAAATTTGTGCTGCTTTTTATCCTGTGTACCACTAGACAGCACCTTGTTCCTTCCAGGTCGTCTGATGTGAATGGATTGATAATTAATTCATTTCTTTGTGTGTCAACTAAAGTGAATGACGTTTTTAAACATTAAGTATAAGTATAAAGATTATAATACTTGTCTACATTTGTAAATTCTTCCAGCAAAGAAATAGATGCTTCAATGTGGAGAGATGGCTCAGAAGCTAAGCACTTGCTGCTCTTGCCGAGGACCCAAGTTCAGTTCCCAGCACCCATGTCTGGTGGTTCACAACTGCCTGTAACTGCAGCTCCAGGGGATCTGATACCCTCCTCTGGCTTCTGAGAGCCCCTGTATTCATATGCACAAACCCACAGACACTTGGATATACATAATTAGAAATAAAAATATAAACAGCAATAGGTATCTGTTTCTACATATGAAAAAGCTCTGGGTTCAGTTTTGGCACCGTGTTTCCCAATAGAGGAAAACCTCAGGACGAGATGTGAATAGTAACTGCAGCTTTGTTTTTTAGGTTCCTTTTGTGTCTGTTTTCACTTCACTTGGTGAGCACTTCCCACTGTCATTATAATTTGGTAAACATAACTCATTGTGAAGATGTAGCGTGACTTAACATTTCTTGACCACTGAAGTCATTCAAACTCGCTCAGAAGTATAGAAATCATTTTGAGAAAAGCACCTATTAGTTACCAGTGATAAAATTTGAGCTGTAAAGAGTAAAAAGTGGAATTTTGGAAAACCTGTGTTTCTCAGCCTGGACTTGACAACATTCCAATACTTGAAGATCATTTTACTGAGACTCAGGCTAATATGTATTGGCTTTTTTCTTGTTGCTTGGTTTGGTTTGTTGTTGATTTAGTTATATGTGGCCTGGACTGGCCTTGAATTCACTGATGTAGCTGAGGATGGTACTGCAGTTATAGGCATGTGCCTCGATGCCTGCATTTTGCAGTGTAGAGTGTTGAACCCAGGGCTTTGTGTGTGATAGACAAGCACTCTTCCAGCTAAATTACATTCTCAGCCCACTAATATGTGTGTTTCAATATTTGTTTTATGTGTATGAATGTTTTGCATGTATGTACATATATGTACCACGTATATGTCTGGTGACCAAGGAGGTCAAGGGAGGGCCTTAGGCCCCCTGGAATTGGAGTTATGGATAGTTATGAAACTGAGCCATTTCTCCAGACCTCTTTTCAAACAAAACATCTTTACCTTCATGTATTTATGTGTGTTTGTGTGTGGGCTTGTGCATGCCATAATGCACATGTGGAGGACAGAGACTAACCTGCTGGAGTTGCTTCTTGCCTTTTACCAGGTAGGTTCTGGGGATTGAACCCAGCCTTGGTGGCCGATACTATATTATCCTCTGAGCTATCTTGCTGACTCTCAAAATTTTAAATGGATAAATTAAACTTAAGTATGTATGTTAGTGGGGTGCCCTGTGATGTTTTACAACATGTTTCAATGTTAGTATTAATGACTAATGTTGTTCATATTTTCTAAAGAGATGTATGAGCATTTGGAGGAGTTGCATAACCCCGTGAAGCAGAATTTTTCCCAAGTTATTCATGGGTAAAAGACTTTTTCAAAGATGAGGCAAATTATTGCATTTAATCTAACAGGTTTCATATTCTATGTTGTGATTTTTAAAAATTTAATTTCTCTGTGAATAAGTGTTTGTCTGAATCTATGTATGTGTACCATGTGTGTCTAGTGTTCTTGGAGGCCAGAGAGGGCATCAGATCCCCTGAAAATGGAGTTACACGTGTTTGTAGCTATATGTGTGAGTGGTGGGTACTGAAACTTGGTTGTCTGCATGGTCAGCCAAGCATTCTTTTTTTCTTTTTCCTTTCCTGAGACAGTGTTTCTGTGTAGCCCTGGCTGTCCTAAAACTCAATCTGTAAACCAGGCTGGCCTCGAACTCACAGAGATCTCCTTCTGCCTTTGGAGTACTAGGATTAAAGGTGTGCGCCACCACCACCAGGCCAGCAGTAAGCATTCTTAACTGCTGAATCATCTCTCAAGCCTTGTTTTGAAATTATAAACTGGCAAATTATAATTGTATGCCTTTATAAAGTATTAAGTGACATTGGGACTTACAAATAACAATGTAGAATAATTAAATAAAGCTATTAATGTATCTACCCTCAAATCTATTGTGGTTAAAGCATTTGAAATTTATTAGGTGTATTTAACATGCTGTGCATAGGTCTCAAAGATGAAACATGAGTTCCTCCTCAGACTTTGTTTTCTGTGGACACTGTCTTCCCATCCTTCTGGCCTTCCAGCTGTTGGTATCCACCATCTAGTCCCTGCTGATGTGTGTTCTCTTCTCTTGGGCTCCACATACACGTGAAGACATTTGTTATTTTTCTATGCGTGGCTTATCTCACATAGTATAATAATCTCCAATTCTACCCACGTCACAGTGGACTGAATTTCCTTTTTGAAGGATGCGTGGTTTTGTGTTTGTTTTGTGTCTTCATTCACTGTAGTTTCTCCGTTTGCTGACGTCCATCCACTTGTGGATGAGTCTTTTCCATTCCTTGCCCATTGTGAAGAGAGCTGCAGTAACAAGGATATTGGCTGCCTATCTTTATGGTAAATGCTCAGAACTAGGATAGCTGGGTTGCAGTTAACTTTTAATAAACCTTCAGTTGTTGAATTTGGGGGAAATAAAAAAAAAGATTCTGTAAAATTACCTGAAAAGACAGTAGTACTTTTCCATTTTTTGACACTGTGGATGTGAGGTGAGGTCTTTAATGCTTCAGCCTAAATAAACACTGTTCTACAATGGGAGGAGGAAGGCAGGCTTGAGACACTCCTTACACTGAAAAAGTTTTCAAAAACAGGCCGTGCCATCATTTTCACTAAACTCTAATCTTGTCCAAAATACTCATTTCTATAAACTCTATTTAAACTAACATGTAATTTAAAAGTCATTTTAAATGAAGTATGTGATGAGTAGCAACAGAAATAATCCACATTAAAGACCCACTTAAGGTCATCAGTAATTTTGGATGTAATGATTCTAAGACCCAAAGTTTGAGACACACTGGATTAGGCAAATGTCTAGGTTGAAAGATTTCTTTTGTTTTTACATTTTTCTTTTTCAATCTAAGACTTTCTAAAAAATCAGTATCACAATTGGGAACTTCTGAAAATGAAAATGAAAAATATAGGTTGAAATTGACTATGTACTACTTACCACATTGGAACACAATAAGACAGATAGCACCAACTCCTGAGCCCATGTCCAGAAGAGCATTAAAAGGCTAGCACATAGAAGTTAGAACGCAGATGTAGCATATCGTAGTTTCCCCTTTAATTATGCCTTTAAATTATAACTGATTCTTAGGACCAACCTCATCAGCATCACTTGGAGCTGTCTTATGTGTCCTATTCCTTCTCACGTGGATCAAAACTCATCCTGAGCAGTGAGTTCTGGCTTGCAAAAGAGGATTTGCTTTTGTAACTTCCTTTTATGACTTTTGAATTTTTAATGACTTTGGCCTCGTGGAGAGCTAATATTCACTAATCTATGAAATTATTCATTTTTTTCTATTTCTAGACTCATTTTATAGTTTAAACATTTTAGTTATAGAAATATACATTTCTAGAAATATATATTTGTTTGAGTAACATAATGACATTCCATGGTGCCTAAAGCCCACTCCCTGAAGCTGAGGGCCTGGAAGAAGATACAAAATGAGATCATGGGGGCCTTTGCAAGTCCCCTTGGAAGCATATTAAGAGCAAAATGTCTTCCAATTAATTTTATTTTCCTTTGGCAATGATAATGGGTCTATTACCTGACTTCCTGTGTTTTCAAAGGCCATATTTAAGCCATGATGTGGACTTGTAGGGTTCAAAGTCAAGACGGAATAGTTTTGGATAATCATGAACACTATGTAGCCTTTGGTTCCTGGCTAAATGAGAAAAATGGCATGTTGGGCTTCATCTTAACAGCAAGACAACTCATAAATGACTGAGAATTGAAAATAAATGCATTAATGCATTTCTCTGTTCATGGAGTCACTGATTTCTTTTTTATTTGAACATCGGAGAAGCCTCTTTCTAGATAATTTAACTGATGGGGGTGGGGTCTGGGGGTGTCTGGGTTTGTTTCTGTATTGCTTTAATATTGTTAAGTCCTAAGAGTGCGGGCACTTCCAACAGAAAACCCCTTCCTGTCTTTTTACATACTATCTACCTGGAAGTTAAACAGATCACTCAGGATCTTTTGGTCTAAGTAATGAATGAGTAGTAGAAGCTGTAATTATGTGGTCAAAACGAGTAGGACATATCCTAATCTTCCCATATGGTCTCTTAATTTACTATCAAATTACTTTAAAAGTTTTAATTAGCATAATTAAAGCTGAGTAAGTGATAAGATACTCTATTTTATGTGTTGGATCACAGCACTTAACAGGAGCTTTTAAACTTAATTACCTCCTCAANCCCTGGCCAGGTGTGAGACACATAGTCCTAACAATGTAGTCAGTGTTTCCAGAGATGAAAACTGTTTTCCATCTTAGCTGGGTTCTAGGATGCTCTTGTTTCCTTGTGTTTATCTTAGTCTATTGACTTCCAGACACTTTGTTGTCCTCCAAAGTACATTTGCTATGTCATTTTATTCCATATGCTCATAAAAACTTTGTATTGTTTTTATTTCGTGCATTTTTGCCTTAACTGCATGCAAATACTTTGATTTTTTTTAAGCACTATGTCATTTAAAAAATACTAATTCCCAGACCTCCTGCAACAAACTTTTTGAAAAACAGTGCCTTGGAAAACTGTCATCCACCCAGCATGACAGTTATTTGCTGATTTTGCTCTGGTTAAACTTCATACCTGCAACCCTTATTCTTTTTTCTTGTTGGGTCCTTATCACTCAGAGTACTGATCCAAAAGACCTGGAGTTGACCCTCTTCGGTGGGAATTTGTGTTTCTGACCTCATGCGGCTTCCAATATAGGTTCA
Organism: Neotoma lepida; assembly: GCA_001675575.1. Taxonomy (NCBI): domain Eukaryota; kingdom Metazoa; phylum Chordata; class Mammalia; order Rodentia; family Cricetidae; genus Neotoma; species Neotoma lepida. The sequence goes on from LZPO01117201.1 coordinate 18,949, forward strand.
AAATGCAGAACAAAGGGTGTGTAATGGAGACTTTGTGCAGGGGCCAAATTCAAATTCCCTGGTTGCCAAAAGATCTGTATCTCAAAGGAGTGAAACTTCATACTAAATTCAATGCAGATGAGTTTGACCGTGTGTGACTGAGAAGTGGCTCACCTGGATGACTACTGGATCAAATATATCCTCAATCGTGGCCCCTTAGACAAGTAGTAGGGACAACATTCATGAAGGCATTGGCTGTACTGCTCCATCGTGAGTCCTGCCCACTAATAAATTCTTCTTCCCGTCCAAAAGGAAAAAAACAAAACGAAACACAAACTAGCAACTAGAACAACTTCATCCCTAATTGGATCCTCAGTTTCAGGATATGTTCTGGCTGCTTGCTTTATGGGAGGACTTTTAAAGTTCTGATTTTCTCAGCTTGTCACCATACCTGCAAGTTTCTGTACTGGTATCATCCATTTATCCACCCACCCATCCACTCACCCATGCACCTACTTTACCCACCCCATGTACCCATCAATGCACCCATCTATCCACTCATTCCATCCATCTGCCCACCCATCCATCCATCTGCCCACCCATCAATCCATCTGCCCACCCATCCATCCATCTGCCCACTCATCCATCCATCTACCCACTCATCCATCCATCCACCGATGTCCATCCATCTGCCCATGAACCCTTTCCACCCACCCCAGCCACCCACTCACTCATCCACCCATCTATCTGTCCACTTATCCATCCATCAACTCCCCACATACCCACCTACCCATCCAGTTTCTTTCCCTCCATCTCAGAATGGAAGAGATTTCCTTTGTACACATGCATGCTAGGTGCTTTCTGCTGCCTCTGAGGCTGTTTTGTTAGGTATTACTTCTCTTGTGGTCTCCAAGCCTTTCCTTGTTAATGACATCTTACTAACAGCCTCTGTGTGTGTGTGTGTGTGTGTGTGTGTGTGTGTGTGTGTGTTCCAGAGGAGGAAGCGTGTTCTCTTCTATCATGTTCCTCTTCATTCTTTTGAGATTGGGTCTCTCACTGAACCTAGAACCAGGCTGGAGTCTAGAGAGCCTTGTTGATCTCCTTGTCTCTGCCCTGCACAGTGCTGGGGTTATAGGCCCATGTGGCTATGCCCAGCATCTTATGCAGATGCTAGAGATTTTAATGAAGGTCTTCATCCTTGGGAAGTAAGCACTCTTGCACACTGAGCCATCTCTTTCTATAACCCTAAAACTCCCTTCGTAAACTTATATTTGCCCTCTCTGTGCTCTTCATGCTCCTGGCACCCTCCCTCTTTTCTCTGGCTTGTTTCTGTACCTGCCTTCCTGAAGAGGTGTCTGAATCTCACTGCCCCCACTTCTCAAATCATTTTTCTCTCCATCATCCTAAGTCTCCTTCTCATGAGACCTACTCTGTACACCTCTTTCAGCTAAGCTCCCCTGCTTGGTTCTGTAGAATGGTTGCTCCCTCCTCTGGCTTTCATTACTGTAGGGCTTTGGTCTTTTCATCTTTTCTCCCCCGTTCCTTCTCCTTCCTCTGGCTGCCCCTCTATGACTGAGGTCTTTGAGGTTCTGGCTTTGACTTCTTTTTCTCAACTCCATTCTCTCTGGACTTTGAGTTAGTTGGTCACACGCTCGTGCTAAGGTCAAGATTGTCAGCTCCTATATACCATACTAGAACAGAATGACTGCAAGTGGTCCTGGGAATGTCTGCACAAATCCCACACACTCTGAAACTGAATGTACTTACCGTAAAATCTCCAGTTGCTTTTATACCTGAGGGGTACAAACTTCTGCTAATCTCCGAGGACAAGATAGAAAGGACAAAATGAGGTGAACTCATGACAGCTCCGCAGTTTGTACAACTGATTATAGAAAGGACCAAATGAAGTGATGGTTAGCCAACTCAGCCCCGGGCCCTTCTGTTAGGTTGACCACTTATAAAGATCAGAGTGGAAATTAGGTACCTTGGAGAATATAAGAAAGCACAATCCGCTTCTCAGGATAGACTCTGGGTGTGCCCTAGCTTGACTTTCTGCACAGCAGGTTATGGGATGATGTGGTGTTGAAATAAAACAGAAATTGGCATTAACTCTGTTTTCAAGCCCATAGTGTCTTAAAAAGTTGAGCCTGCTCCAAGTGTTTGAAGGCTTTGAGAATGAGGTGGTGTCTGCCGAGGGTCACATGGCTAGTGGAGGCACCTACCTACCTTCTGTGACACCTTGGTTATATTGCAGGCACCCCAGAATTCATCATCCTTATCAAACTTACCATTTCAGGAAATGATTTGGTTGTCTGTATTTCTAAAGTACAAGTAGACATATTTGTTGAACTTGAGCTCTGTCTTAGTTTATTTTCTTATTGCTGTGATACACTATTCTCTAACAAAGGCAACTCAAGGGAGAAAGGTTTTATTTTAGTTCATGGTTCAAGATGCAGCCCAACATGGTGGGCAAGTCAGGGCTTCAAAAGCTTTCAAGCAGCTGGTCATATGGCTCCTACAGTCAGGAAGCAAAGAGGGATTAGTGTATTCTGCTGTTTAGTTTCTTTTCTCCTTTCATTCAGATTAGGTCACAGCCAGGGAATGTTGCCACCCACAGTGGGCAGGTCTTGCTGCCTCCACGAACAAAAATCAAGATAATCCCCATATTCATATGTAGGCCCAGATGATTCTAGATACTAGATTCTAGTCCTTGATACTTAACATTAACCATTACACGTTCTGAGTTCCTTGGATGCCATGTTTCTTGTCTGGAAACCTTTGCACATGTGTTTTACTGTGGCTAGAGAACCTACCACAGGTGCAGGTCATTTTCCCAGGGTTTCTCTGTGGTTTAAGTGCCCTCTCTCTATTTCTGCAGCAATTTCTCATTAATAACTGTTGTAAAAGTATGGTGACTCCTTGTATCCTTGTGTATCTTGTGAACCTTTTATCACAAATCTGGCCTTGGGGACAGATGATTTCTTTTTTTTCTCTCTGTTTTACTTTTGTGGTTATTTATTTGCTTGTTTGTTTGTTTATTGAGAAAGGCTCTCACTATGTAGCCCAGGCTGGCCTTGAATTTACAGACGCAGCTGGTGTATGACCTCAGTACTTGGCACAGTGTTTGACATCCTCATTTAACCTGGATAAATGAAGGAATATGTGTGCTGAGGTAAGGACAAGCTTTATTTACTGAATGGTAGTATTATCGCCTATCTGTTCTGCGTGGACATGTTGGAAAGCAGGCATCCTGTATTGTAGACACAGGGCCAGGGCAGCAATAATGCCATATTGGTTCCCTTTGAATCAGAATCTTCCATGTGGATTCAATTTGTTTAGGGGGTGGTGAATTCTCAGAACAACAGACACACCCAACTTAAAATATAAAATCATTCACAGGAAATTATTTAGTTCCTTTCTGCTCTGTGCAATGAATAATTCAGAAATTACTGGTGGATAAAATGCTGATATGAGTAAATCAGGCTGAATAAGCACTTTTGAATTTTAAAGTCTGTTAGGTTTCAAAATATTACCAGATTGATCTCGATTACTCCCCTTACTGTGCTTACATAACAGTCCCATATGCTGACTGTAGCTTGTGTTTGTAAACTCTCTATCTGTTTTTTTCCTGGGACCCAGTAGTGCAATGTGTGCTGTCTTAGTGTCCTCATGTCTCATATTTAGCACAGGGATTAGCATGTGGGTAGGCAAAGGGGACTGACGTTGGAGGCTGCATGGGACCCTTCCCAACCTCATATTCCCAAGGCTGTGAATGAAGATCTGGTCTCTCTGGAGCTGTGAGTTGCATGTTTTTTACTTACAGATCTCAGAAAACCACTGCAGTGTGAGCCTCATGCAGAGTGGAAAAGGGCTTCCTCTCCTCAGTGGGCCACACTTAGCTGCAACCCCAGAGTTCTAGTCGAAATGCTAGGATAGTCCAGGAAGGAAAGGGGCAAAGCCGCCTTAGGCAAGATTTGCCTTCTTATTCTTAAAGAAAAACCTCCTTAAGAGACACTGGCAGCCAGGGCCATACTGGTCTGGGTGGCCTACACTGCTACACGATGCCATAGTGACATCCGGGACAGAGCTGTGACCGTATCTGGGTTCATGGCCCTTCTGCAGCCAGGATCTGTGTTGATGTCCACAGCTCCTGTTACCGTTGAAAGCCATGTGGATGCCCGAGGTCCCGGGCCATGTTAGTGTCCGAGGGCCATTGGCGCCATGCTGATCTGAGTGGCCTGCCCTACCACCTGGGGCAATGGTGACATCCAGATCCAGCTGCTGCCGAGGACCATGTCTGGATCCACACGAATTTTAATGCAGTCAGGGTCTGTGTTGAAGTCTGAGGCCCGTGTTGTCGCCTAAGGTCACACAGAAGCCCGGGGTTTGGACTGAAACCTGTGGCCTTGTTGGTGTCTGGCGGCCCTGCCGCCGCCAGAGCCATCCTGATCTGAGTGGCCAGTGCTTCCACGAGGAGCCAGGATGTCTTTCAGGCCTGAGCTGCTGCCGAAGGCCGTTGTGTGGGTCCGTGGTCCAGCTGCAGCGTGGTCTGTGTTGATGACTGTGTCCTGTGTTACCTCAGAGGGCCATGCTGAGCCAGCCCCACCCTTTGCAGGCCCTGCCTCTTGAGGGACACTGCAGCAAGAGAGATGGCCCCTACCCTCATGGGAGAGCAGCTCCCCCCACCCCCCCATTCGAGAGAGATGGTCCCACTCCTTACCACCACAGACAAGGGAGAACTGATTCTGATGGCATGGAAATAGGGGAGCTGTGGTCCCAGTTGCCCGGACTGACCACCTCAGCTACCACCCAGGCCCACAGCCAGGCCTCAGGTTGGCCCACCCCAACATCTACCCCATCTAGGACCTGCTGGAGTTGAAGGGACTGGTCCTGTGGAACAATACCCGGAGGATCTCCGTGACTCGGGGCAGTTACAGGATATCCGAGAGGCGTTTCCCTGAGGACCCAGTGATGATGCTGTACCAGCAGGCAGAAGTCTTGAACCAGACCAATGACTCATTGCAGTGAACATTTATTTGCTAGTAAAGCTGATTTGACGAAAGGGTACACCGAGGCTCCCAATGCCTCCAGGACGAATGAAGGGGTGTTGGAGAGGCGGGAGTGATGGAGGAGCAAAGAAGTTTTTTTTGTTGTTTGTGTTGTTGATTATTTAAAATTTTCTTTTGGGGGGCACTTCAGGGGTGAGGGAAGGATTTGAAGGGGGACTGGCAGGTGAGCAGAATTAGAGTGCATGATGTGAAGTTCCCAAAGAATCAATTAAAAAATTATGTTAAATTAAAAATCGAGACACTGGCTCCTATCTTGATTTTCACTGGTGAAGCTGCAGTGGAGACAGGGGAATCAGGCTGACTTATTTGTAACAAGAAATAGTTGTCTTTCTTTCAAGACTGTGTCTCCCCCCATCCTCTCCCCTTCCCCTCTCTCTCCCCTCCTCTCCCCATTTCCCTCTTCTTCCCTCTCCGTTCCCCTCTTCAGTTCCCTCCCTCTCCCCATTCTCCACCTCCCCTCTCTGTATGTGTGCATAACCCTTTTGAGTCCTGTGTTATGAGGGAACTGCTTCCAGGACCTGCCGTGAGCTATCACACTGAGCTCCTGTTTTCCTTTTATTCTTCCACTAATTCTGCTTTTTCCTGGACCACTTTCCAGCCTCTGCATTGCTGAGTCTTCTGCCTTCAGATGGCTGTTTCTTTGGGACCTCAGAGTTTTCTCCCAGATCCCCTGCCTTCTCTTACTTAGGGCCCTGTAATTGAGAGCTATTCTTTGGCTTTTGGAAATTTGGGTTTCATTCTTTCCTTTTCACCACTTTCTTGCCCCACTCCTCTTAATAAGTAAGCCAAATAATTGCTACTAGGCCTTCTGAACTGACTCTTAGATTGTCCTTTCAAACTTTTTTTTCACTTTTACTCAGTTTTTTTTTTTTTAACCTCTTCATCCGTTTTTTAACTTCAAAACTCCACATTTTAATTGTGGTATGCTCCCTTCTTCTCCTAACATCTTCATTTCATGTAATACGTATTTTCTAGTATCTGATTACAGTCAGGTTTTTTTTTTCCTCTTCCTACAAGCCTCTTCTGTTTATGATTTACTATCTCCGTTTCCTCTGAGATTAGCTTTATGTTACGTATTTGTCTTTCTCTGTTCCCCCTCGATGCTGCCCCCTCACTGTTCCCTGTGTTCCGTGTCTGGAGATCTTTGGCTAACTATGCAGATTCCCATATGAAGGTCAGGTAGCTGGTGGCTTTTTCTCTGTGCTTATGTACTTCCTGGCCCTGCATGTGAAGGGGTGCTCCTGAGTGATGAAATTGAGGGTGCAGTGTGTCAAAGAGCTGGTTTTGCTTTAGGATGTGCCAAGGTGATGGAAGCAGACCTGGTTGAGGTTCCCACTCAAAAAGTACCAGATCCTCCTGGCAAATCACTTGTTCCCCTTGGACTGCAAGTATCTAATTCAGACCAGACACGGTAAGCAAGAAGGCTAAGCCATGCTATCGCTTTGGAGTGAGTTCTCTCAGCCGTCTATCGGCCTCTGCTCCTGTAGCGTCAGATTCTCTCTCGATGCTCCCACATTCTGCTATGGTTTATTTTTCAGGATGCTGTCATTTCACTTATGAGAAGTTTTAGTGTATTATGTGTGGTGGCAGGTTGAGATGGGATGATATTTTCGTTCTTAATCTGGGATTAATAACACCCTAGGATATTATACTTTAAAAAGTAACTCATTTCTGAGAAAGCGATTTTCATAGAAATATATTAATAAGAATTTCAAAATACAGAAAACCTGTAGGCAGAAATAAACTTTCTCTGCACACAGGCCTTATGCCCTCCTGTTCCTCTTCAATAGACAATCACTGTCAGCAGAAAGACAGATGCTATGCACATCCAAGGACAATCCCTTTGGTCATATGTTTAGCATGGCTTAGGCTTGGAGTTAGCTAGGATAGAGAAACAGAGGCTGGACACCACAGCAACTTCCATAGTTCTACTTGAAGGGTGTGTGATGGGAAGGAAGACCCAGGATACTTGTTTGAGGTGATTTCACTGCAAAGGTGTTGGTGAGATGTCAGGGGTAAATGGGGAAATGGGTTTCAGAAGACAAAAGGCCCCTGTTGATGGTCTCAGTGGACACAGGGTGGGGCTTCATGCCCGTTAACCCACTGACCTTACAGAGTCTGAATGCTTTGATTGTTTGTAAATCAGGGAAACCTTAGTAACTTGCCTCCTCTGCTCTGCTTCCTTTTCCTGCCCCTCAGGCCACCAGAGGGTTTATGACACTAGTCATCTAAAGCAGTTACAGCACTCAGTGAACAAGTTATTCGGGCTTAACTGCAAACTCAGCTCCTACAAGAAGCCCCTGGGCATATTTGGTTGAGCACAACAGTGCTTTTTGTTTTCAACTTCAATTAACAGTTTTTGAGATTGAGAATTCTGGGGCTAGAGAGATGGCTCAGTGCTTAAAAGCCCTTGGTTGCTCTACCGAAGGACTCTNGTTGTAATTCGCAGCTTTGTATTTAACTCCAGTTCTCCAGAGATCCTACGCCCTCTTCTGGCTTCTGATGGCACTGCACACATATGGGGGACAGACCTGCATGCAGGTCAAACACCCACATACATGGAATATAGATAATAAATTAAAATTCCTCCAAAAAGGAGCTTAAACATTTTTTTAAAAATAAAATTGATCATGCCCCTTTGAAACTGGATTTATGGCTTCTCTCAAGAAGTTGTAAAGTGTGGCAACGTACCAGAGTGTTCTTAGCCATGTTCACTGGCTGAGCCTGAGTTGAGTAGCTGCTGCCCATGCGGAAGGGTCATGTATTTTCACACTGCCCAGATGATACCAACCAGTTCAGTATGCCCACTGGGCTGTTTAGTTACAACCAGACCAGTGTAGCTCTTTGTGTATCCATGGCTGCTGTGGTTTGAATATGAAGAGCTCTCCATGGCTCCTGTGTTTCAACACTTGGGCCCTAGTTGTTGACACCTTGTGTGTGTGTGTGTGTGTGTGTGTGTGTGTGTGTGTGTGTGTGTGTGTGTGTGTGTGTGTGTGTGTGTGTTTTGAGACAGGATATTGCTATGTAGCCACAGCTGGTCTGGAATTTTCTGGCCTCAAACTCACAGAGTTTGCCGCTACCTCCCAATCACTGGGATTAAGGACCCTGACTTACGGTGACACTGTTTTGGAAGGTTGTGGAACCCTTAGGAGGTAGGAACTCAATATAGTAGGTGGGTAATGGGGGGCAGGCCTCACTGGCCTTCCTGTCCTCTCTCTGCTTTCTGACTCTGTAAATAATGTGACCAACACGTGATGCTCCCACCAGACCCTTCCTGTCGTGACAGACCGTATCTCTTCTAAAACTGTGACCCGGAATAAACCAGTCCTTCCTTACATTGTCCCTTGGCAGGTACTTGGTCTCAGCAGTGGATGAGGAAATTAACCAATGCACTGACAGAAGCCATCTGTAGAGGTTTCTGTCTGATGGTGGTATTCCGTTTTTAAGCTCAAATGAAAAGTATAGAATGAAAACTTCAGTTTTAACAGCTGCAGCCTTGTCTAAGCAATAGTAACTTTTTTGTTTAAGAAGAAAAAAGCAGCTGATACCAACTAAGAGTTAGGAAGGCAGTACCTCTTGGCTTCTCTAGATAGTGTGAATTTTCCTGATTTTTGTGATCAGCTCACCAGCCAATCACAAATCTTAGTGTGACCGCTAGGATTCTTGAGTTCATACTGTTATCTGGGCAGAGGAATTTGTTCAGTCTTGGCAAGCGGGGCTGTGTAAAGTGGCTCTGGGTGCCTTGGATAAATGCTCTGAAGATGAGGAAAGGCAATAAAGAACTCCTTTGTGTAAGGGAACAGCTGTGGGGAACAGTGTCAGTGGAGACAGTTCATTGGAACAATGTGCCTGGACCTTTACCTCTTTGGGGGTTGTGTTTTTCTAAGACCATTCTCCTAAGTTCCCTTGTGAGTGTAGATCGAACTTGGACTGACCCCAGAATTTCCAGCCCTTGTAGCCTAGGAAGTAGGATAGTGTTATCTGTGCTGGGAGCCCAGCCTGTGAGGAAAGGCCACATCTTTTTTCTCCAGTGTAGGGCACCTTCATCTTCGGTTGTGAGCCAATGGATGTTTGAGCTGAATCCTCACACTGCTTACGTAAATAGTCCCATGCACATCTCAGGATGTGTATGACATAACTTTGTGACTGATGTTAAGATTCTAATAGCAAGAACACAGGATTGTGGAAAAGGTCTGGGAACTTTAAAGTATGTGTTGTGAAGGTACCTGACAGCGTATAAAGAGGCAGGCCTCGGGAGGTTGTGGGATGCTGTCTTGGGATGCTGCCTCAAGAAATGGTGTCTGATCTTTACTGGGTCCCTGTCATGCTGGGAGTCCTCTGAACAAGGTTTTGACTTCCCTCTCCCACATCTCCCTTTCCTTTTGTGTGAACCAAGGAGGTTGGACTGCACTATCTCAGGAGGAATTTTTCGTTTCTGACATCTGAGCTGTCACTTGTCATCTTTGCTTGAGAGATAGGTTGACAGGGAAGGTGTTGCATAGTGACTCTCCTCAGAGATAATGTGAACTCTTGTCCTTTGAGGTAATGACTGAGCACTGGGCATAATTTAGAGTACTGGTGAGTATTCACTGACCAGCTTCAGCTCCTGTTGTCCAAAGTCCCATTCCCAGACTAAGGTAGGCAGCACTGTCCTTGCGGGGAGATGGTTCTGTTTTGGTTTTACCTGGGTTTCAATGTGCCGGGGAAGTTCTCTCCTTTCCAGGTGTTGGTATTGTTTGGTGGTGGCTCCTGAATTCTGCAGCAGATGTTTTACATTCTTGTTTTACTTCAGAGCTCTCTGAATTTCCATCTAAAGAGGCGGGTCTCAGGGCAGATCCTAGAATCACAGAGCACATTAGCAGATGGTGAAACCAAAGGTGACGCAGGAGTCAGTGAGACTAGAGGCCAGCTCCATCCACCTGGTCCTGGAGGAGTAGGCTGAGTGAGGTAGGGCCAACAGTGTTGCCCTGCTTTTGCCCCAACACCAATCGGTGGTAAAGTGTTGTGCATGCCTTGAACGCCCAGGTATACACACAGGCAGCCTCATCTCCCTGAGCACATTTTGTGGAGTGAGCCAGGAGGGAGAAAAGGTGCCTGAGGGAAAGAAATGACCGAGGGGACAGCTAGATGCAGGCAGGAAAGAACAGACTCTTGAAGGAAGAAGGCTTGGGTTTGGCCAAAGTGTGAGGAAGTCTTGTCTCCCCAGAAACCTAGGAAAGGAAAGGAAAATGGGCTCAGGCAATGAGATTGGGCCACAAGGAACTGCGTTTTCTTCTGAGTTGACTTCAGTAAAGCCACAAAGTCTTGTTGTCAGCCTCATCTCCCCGCCCACTGCCGAGGCTTTCTGTGTTTTATTTGGTCCTAAATGAATCTTGTTCGTGATTGGTGATTGATATCTTCAAAGGAGAATGATTTTTGTAGTGTAAATAAATGGGCATCAGTTCCACTCATCAGCTCACCAATGCCTTTCTGAGTCCACCAAGAGGGTGGCATACAATCAGGCATTTAGATCAGAGCAAAGGTGCTTGGGGTGGGGGGTAGAAATTGCAGCTCCTGTACCAAGAACCAGAGAACACGGTCTTCATCTCATAGAAAAGCCACTGTTAGTGTAGAGGGGCAAAGGCTTCGCTATTCGGGAACATTTTGGATAAATGTATTGGACCAACCAGACCCAACCTATGGCATCTTTGTGTGTGTGTGTGTGTGATTTATAAGTTCAACTACGGTTCAAAACAAAGTACCAAAAGCAGCCAGATAATTCTTTACACCTTCTTCATGTATTTACTTTGTCTACCTATAAAATATGCTTTAATATTTTTGTATTTAACCAGGCAGTGAGGACATGGTAATTCAAGGTTAAAACTGAATGGCCTGCCCACTCCATCTCAGGTCTAGTCACCTCCTCTAATGCTTTCATTTACTCTGATTCCTTCAGCACTGAAATGCTCCTGAGCTGTGAAACTCCCTCCTGCCTTTTTCTTATGCTCTCATCTTTTTCTTAGCCTTCTCTAGAGCCTTTCCTTTTTTATGTAAGCCCTTCCCTACCTCTCCTGGCCCTCTGGTTTTGGGTGGTGTCTATGAGGCTGAGTTCAGGACTCTTTGGGTGTCTCCCTCATGCTTAAGATCTAGCTTTTGGTCCTGAACAACCCTCCACACTGTCCTTTGCAGAGCTTTAGCTTAACGTCCAGTCTCAGCCTGCGAGATGTGTGCTCACAGATGACGGCACTTTATCTCTTTAGAGTATCCCTTGTGTGTGTTCTTCCTTCCTGCTTATCAGACTGCATCCGCACACACCAGTCTTTACTTCCTTTCCCTGGAGCCAGCTCTTCCAGCCTCTTTGGGGCACTTTTCGAGCCCTCCTTAAGGTGCTGCCTTTGTTTACCCTCACTGCTTTTCTTCCTCCTAAAACTTCTTACTAAGGAAGAATCCGCCAATAGACAGCTGGGTGGCTGCATGGAATTAGCTTGGCGATGAAAGCATTGCTCTTGCTGTTTTTCTGCTACCTCCTATTCTGAATTCACTCTGTCCTCAGTCTATTGAGTACATCACGAGGCGTCTCAGCCACCAGCTTTGTGTGCAGGTTAGGGCCTGCATTCCCATCTCTTCCAGTTTACCAAAGTGATTTTCCTCATCTGTGGTCTGCTATCTGCCAACAGCCTCACGACTTCGGAGAACTCTTGGTAAGGGCTCCCTTTTCAGGATTCCTATAAGGACTATTGTGTGATTATGCCCCTGCCTATATAATATCATTCCCTATAGTATCACTCCCTATAGCTCTATCTTCCCAGGAGTTGTAAGCTGCCCCTGGGCAGGGAGCATGTCCTAACAGTACAGTTTTCCAGTGTCCAACACCATCCTTTCACAAACTATTTGAGGAGAAAGGTAGAAAGAAAGGGCGCTGGAGTAGACCACACAAAGGACCAGGTGAAGGAAGTCTCTAAACATCACAGGGAACGTTGCTAAGTTTCCTCCTCCTCCTTGGCCTCAGTTTTTGTGTATCTCAGCCACCTACGAGGTCCCTGAGGACTTGGGGGGCACTGTACCTCAGCCTCTGCCTTCACATTCAGAGTATGAGTCAGAGAGAGGTTTACAGAGCAGCCTGGAACTTAGTGGAGACAACTCAGAACTTCCAAGATAGAACAGGANGGAGTTTTCTCAGCTGTAACCACAGCAGTGAAGAGACAGCTTTACAAAATAAATGAAAAGCTGACAACTGGAGACCAAAGGCAACATTTCTCTTTAGGATTCATCTGCTTGGCTCACAGCCACTGTCTGTATCCATAGAGCAGCCCTCTCTTTCCACTTTTCCAGACGCCTCCCTGAGCCACTTACCAGAGGGTCCCTGGGCCTTCCTGATCTCCCCAAAGTCACGTTCACCCCCCTACCCTCTCTTTTGTCTGGAAACTATTGCCGAATTCCCTTAGGTCCCACAAAATCTCATCACTTCCCTCCCTCCACCAGGNCGAGGGCTCCGCTTTACGTCATCCCTTTCCTGCTCATCTAGAAGAGACTTCACTTCTCATGAGAGCTTGCTTTTGGAAGAATGGAATTTTCAATTTACCAATTAAAAAAATATGCCAGTGGGTGAGGGTTTGTTTGCAGCAAGTCTGTGTTCTCGGATAGAGCACGTGACATCCCATTTTAACTGCCTTTGGGGTCTTAAAACTCCTAGGATCTTGGTTTGCTGACAGTCTGGAAATTCTGGCTGAATGTTATTTTGTTTCCATTGTTTATCAAATGCTCTGCCAGTAAGCCATCTTCTATTATTAAATTGATATTTCTGTCTTTTCTACCAAGACTTGGTTCTCTTTTGTTCAGCATCTTTCCCCTGGGAAATGCATGTGGCCAGGATCTTATCTCAAAAAGCCTTTTAAACAAGATCTTTCCAAATCTCTGAAGTAACTCCTGTTCTCCTTGGCCTCTGTGTCACACGAAGCCCAGACATCCAGACATTTTCTGATCGCATTAGATGCTGATTACACTGTTGGCCCTTATTCCTGGTGACTTTTTTTTTTCTCGTTTCCAAGTGACAGTAGCTGTGATTGAATGGGTTTAAATTGTCTCTGTAGGAATTCTTTGTGACTTAAATCCCTTTGGATTTTCCTTTATTTGGGGGAGGGGAGACTGAAGGGAAGGAATGGAAGGCTGGAGTTTTGTAAGACATTTGTTCCTGTAACCCAGAGAAGCTGCATGGCCCTGGGGGGGTTGCAGAGCAGGAAAGAGCACAGCTTCACAGCCATCACTAGGATTCCAAACCTACTCTCACCTGGCAGAACTTTTCTTGTTGCCTCTACACCCTTGATTGCTGTAAAAAGATCGCAGCCGGGGCTCAGTCCTCTACCCATCCCTCTTGTGTCTGACCAGTTGGATCGCTGATGTCTTGTGGAGATTAAAGTGTTCAGTTGGATTACAACAACACCACAATAAATGACTGGGAGAAAACAAAGATGAGATTTCTTTGGTTTGTTCCTCAAGGTTGGGGTGAGGTTGAGCTTCCATGGGGGTGGGCGTGCTACTTTATACGTGCATTGAAGAAGTGAGAGCTACTCAGATTGTTTAAGTTTGTGGATGTGTGTGTCTTTTTAAGCCCACATTCACATCAGTATTAATTTGTTTGTACTTGTGGCCAGCAGTTGGTGGGTAAAGAACAATGAAAGAGTCTGGATTTTGTGACAAATTTAGTGATTTTTCTCTCAAGTGTATTTGAGCGTGTGTCTGTGCTTATGGGCATATAGAGATGCAGTGTTTGTGGAGGGTACCAGAGGGCAATGTGGCTTTCCTAACTTCAGGGAGCATCTTTTCTTCATGTTAGCTATCTCTACTTCCAGCATCCAAGAAGAGAAGTCAGCAGCCCAGCTGAGTAAAATCACTTCTCTGAGGAGAGTAAAAGTGGATTCACACTGGTTTTGTTTCCTTTTAGAGTCTGACATTTTCTCTCGCAGACTACGTAAATTCTCAATCACGAGAGATATTCCGAGTAACCAAATGTCATATTTAGAAATGTTATTTAAAGGTTTTCTTTTTAGGCTGGGACTTCTGAAGCTTCAAGATGTATAAGCTGAACTTCAGAACACATGCTAAACACATTCTTGTTCCAATTCCAGAGATTTGTATCAAGTGTTAGATAATTCAGAGTATTTCCTTCAGTTGTTCAAAGTGAAACAACAGAAAGACAAAAATAGTTCGTATTTATTCCTGCTGGCTTCAGTATGTAGGTCTATGAGTAAATTATACTGAACTATTTCTTATGTGTGTGTGTGTGTTTCTTGAAAGTGCAGATGATTGCCCTGTGTTTACAGTGTATTAGTAATTAAGACCAGCCTTGTATTCCAATTACATAGCTGTTTGAGGGCGAGAAAAGCATGTTCCCACTAAGAAATTCATTTCTTAGGTAAGCCCTATCTATTAGAATCAATCATTTAGATTGAGATAAGTTTAGCATTTCCATATGTTCTTTCCAAAGAAAAACTTAGTCATGGATTTGCAAGCTCTCCCTGCCTGTATTAGAGAAGCAGCCCTGGCCCTGGCTACTGTTGCCAGGTGTTGGGCTACTGTTGCCAGGTGTTGGCTTGGAATGGATTCTATTGCTGCATGGCACCCTGAACGAAGTCCCAAAGACTCCAGCTGGGAGCTAGGTGGAGGAGAGAAACAGGGAAGCTGTAGGAAAACCAGAAGCAAGCAAGAGCGGAAGAAAATGTCTTGGGTGTTGGCACTTTGCTAAAGGTTGTTGTGCATGTTGGGGGATAAGGTTAGCCCCAGAAAAGGGTAATAAATAATAATTTTAAAAAAGGCATTAGGTGTCGTTTATCAGAGGAAACTTTCATTTCATAGTTACCTGGTTTGTTTTATCTTCTGTAGGAGGAATTCCATGGCTATGGTATTGAGTCATTTCCTCCTACCTAAAGTGCCCATCTACAGGTGGGCTTGGGAACCGACCATGTGGCCATTCCATATCCACACAGTAACTGGGGGTGCTTTCTGCTCTCAAGAGAAGTGTTCTTAAATATCCCTCTTTGGAGGTGTCTGCTGTCTTTAGTCACTGAGGGCAATAGCAGTTTAGGGGAGGAAAAGTGCCACCAGTCCTGCTGTGGTTGGGATATTTTGTCCCTAAGGGTCATGTGTTAGAGATTCGGTCCTCAGTGTGTCAGGGTCAAGATGGGATGGACCTTTAAGATGTAGGAGCTAGTGGGGCTTGATGGGGTCCGGGAGCATGGCCTTTGAGGATATTAAAGAAGTTCTCATAGGACCCTGGGTTAGTTTTCAGGAAAAGATGACCATTCTGAGGCCTCAGCAGCTTTCTGTCTAGTGCTGTGTTTATCCTTCCCTCATGCATTTCTGCTATTACGGTTTCATGACTAGGAAGTCTTCACTGCAGCTTGGTTCCATGCTTTGAACCTCCAGAACCAGAAGTTAAACCTTTTAAAAATAAGTATCCAGTTTCAGGTAGTTACAGTTTCTGTTACAGTAACAGAAAACCAACTAATAAAAGCATTGTGATTCAGAGTTCCTATTTCTATCTAATACCTCCCATCCCACTCCAATTCAAAGCTTTCGGTGTCTGATTCCTGTGGTTGTCAAACCTACTGAGTCCATACCTCTCTGGTATTTAGGGAAGGTAGTCAAGATGAGGAGACAGTACTCTTAATGCATATCAAGAACTAAAAGAGAGACCAGGAAGCTCAATGTCTTCCTCTCACTGAATTCCAATTTCCCCTTGCCCCCTCTTCTGGGACACACAGTCTCTCTAAATATGAACTCTTCGTGCTCCTGTGAGATCAAATTATTTTTCTTGGTCTCTCCTCTGCAGTTCTTTGGCAGAATTGAATGAGTTAAACCAAGAATCATTGTGTCTACTTTATCTTTCCAAAACTTCTTGAAATAAGTCCTTAACTGTCCTTCCTCCCATTCTCCTGCTCTTACCTATGTTGGCTACCCACCTTCTTGGAAAGGGGAAGTGGTTACCATGTGGTCAACCTGCCGCATTTAGTTATAGGCCAGTGTTTTCACACTTAAGAGAAAGACTACAAGTTATTTGAGTTTCCCTACAATATTCTTTATGCATGATACCCTGTTATTGCTATGCTACTAAAGCTATTTCTAAATAATTTCTGAACAGCACATTGATCAACAAAATAGAGGACACCCAAGAAAATGGCAGGTAGCTGGTGCCCTGTGTAAGAGGCTGAGTGGTGTTCTGGAGGAGTAGTGTTGTAGGGTGGGATAAGTGTGTCCTGTCACCTAACCCCGGTGCTTTGTGTCAAATTAACTCCCCTCTAGGCTCAATTTCTTTTTCTGTGAGTTACAGTCAGTCTGCCTTCTTTTTTCTTTTCTTTTCTTTTCTTTTCTTTTCTTTTCTTTTCTTTTCTTTTCTTTTCTCTCTCTCTCTCTCTCTCTCTCTCTCTCTCTCTCTCTCTTTCTTTGTTGGATCTTAAAAAGTGGAAATGATTACTGTGTGGTCAATTCTGCTACCAAATTTAGTCACAAACCAGTAGGTTCATCTTGGGTTTATATTCTGTGATTATTGCTACAGAGACTGAAGGAAGACAGCTTGTGTAAAATCCACATACCTATAACTCCAAAGTCTTGAATCTGGATATAGAGATTTTCAGTCCTATAGAAGAGTTTTTACCACATTTGTGGAATAGAACATGGTGGACACTTCGGTTCTCAGCCCTCTGGTCATGCCACTTGGTCCCAGGCATGCGTTCTGGCCAACTCTAATGCTCTTACATGGTTTGCTCCAGTAATTAGTGTCAACTCAGTGAATTCAAGTATCTAGCTCCCTCTCTGTCAGATAGAGGTTAGAAGCCTTGAGATCCTTGGCATGAGACTCTGGAGGAAAGGGAATGTGGTATCTGTGCACTCTGTTAAACCCTCCTCTCTACAAATAGTCCTGCTGATCTTTTAACAAGTAATACTAGAGAAAGTGTGTGGTTTGGTGTGACCAAACTGTGTAAATGAGAGAGTAGAAATGATGGCCATTGTGATATGTACATCCTGTTGACTTGAGAGGTCTGGACTGGTTCAGCCCTCACATAGCCTTATATACAAATTACACACCCATCATAGGATGCTCTGTCTAACACAGTCTGAGTCTTGTCAGTTGAAAGTTTAGAAACAAGTTTCAAAGACGTTTTCAAAAGAAACAAGGAGGTCAGCCTGTATAAGTCAAGGAGTGATCTCTCGAGGCTCCAGCCTCAGGACTGGGTGTGATATTGAGCCCACCTTGTTCTCTGTGTGTGTGTGTGTGTGTGTGTAAAGTCTGGTTAAGTTCTCAGCACCAAGACACTCACTGTCCTGGGAAGGAGGGAGATTGTGACTGTCCTTTTGAGGTGGGAACCTTCAGTCATCAGACAGAAGGAGCAAAATAATTCCCAGAAGGAATGTAGGAGCTGTCTGTCACCTGCTTCATGACCATTCGAAGAATCGACTCAGAGATTGAGAGGAGTGGTTACTTGAAAAGTAGACAGGAAAGGGCCATTGGAGGGAGAACTTATAAGTGACCAGATGAGATTTGTGTGGAGTCCCAGCCTGAACTCCACATGGAGAACCAGTCATTCACAACCGAGTAGAAATTGGAGACCAGGGAGTGATCAGAGCTAGCAGGACCCAGCCCAGACTCTGTCTTCACTGATGCTTGGATTCTATCAGAGAGGACTTGCCAGTTCACCTTGGGAAATGTGAACGTGACAAATGAATCCACGGACCATGTTGACTAGGCACCTCAGAGTTAGCCTCCATCTACATCAGCCATTTTCCTGAGGTGTTTGCCACAGATGTGTTATGTTTTCATGTATCAGACCCAAGTCCCATCTGGGCTTTATTACCAAAGTTCCTTTTTGGATGTGACTGAGTCTACATCCTGTGCCCTGACATGGTCCCACGAATCCAGGAACAGGCAGAAGCAGGTCTGTAAGTCAGGGGTCTTGAACTGAGGACACATATAAAGAGAACATCCATTGCACTCCCCAGACAAGAGGGTCTAAAGTAGAGGAGAACTCTGAGGTTTTCTCTCAGAACTGCTAACTGGGCATCCCAGAACTCCCACTACCCAGCCAACCTCTGAAGTGACTCACAGTCTTAATAGCAGTCCTGGGGCTATGAAACATATTTTTATAAAAATCTCTTGTTATTAACATGAAAACAAATAATGCTAGTGTTACTGCTTAAGCTAATAGTCTATAAGTTTCTTGGTTTAAAAAAATAATTAAAAATAATTAAAGGACCCAGACATGCCTGTAATCCCAGTCTTTGGGAGGTAGAAGGGAGATCATGAGCTGGAGGCTAGCCTGGACTACACAGCAAGATTGTTTGCAGAGAAAAAGAAACTCTCACCTTGCTCTTTCTGATTTATAAATATCTACACATTGTATTGATGTTGTGTGTCCCATAAGATAGAAACAAATTAGACGTTAAAAGACAAGATGATGAACCAACAGGTAGATAAGTAGTCATTTACCCTTCCATGGATTAGTGCAATTACCTCATCTCTGGAACACTTGGTTTAAATTGATTGGATGTGACAGAGTAAATTGGAACAGTTCCCCTCCCTCATGCTATTTCTGCAGAGAGTGTTTTAAGTTCCAAGCAAACTTTTCACTAAAATGTAGAACTAGAACATTGTTACATGACAGCCATTGGTCTTCGTCCTCCATGCCCCATTACCACGAGGCAAAGCCTGCTAACGTGAGGTAGCCTGCTCCTGCTTGCAGCTCCACACTGAGAACACAGCATCTAGGTTGGCTCTTTGACTCCACTTAGAAGACAGAGTTAATAGCTTTGGCTTTTAAAATTCAAAACCAACAATGACAAAACCTTGAAGTTTTTTTGTTTGTTTTTGTTTTGTTTGGTTTTGTTCTTTATTT
>LZPO01117201.1:41698-55688 GCA_001675575.1 Neotoma lepida
GGAATGCTAGGATTAAAGGCATGTGCTACCACTGCCTAACCTCTATGTTTAATCTAGTGGCTGTTCAGTTCTCTGACCCCAGATAAGTTTTATTAGGGTACACAATATTTTGGGGGACATAATATAATCACCACACCCCTCTGCCCCCTTCTGCCCACCCCTCACACCCTGCAGCCCTATTTCTGCTTTTCCCTCCATGTCACCCAAATCAAACTCATTCATGACATTTATTTCTGCTATTGTTGAAAAGAAATCCAATTCTAACATTTTGGGCATGAGATGGCCTTGATTGTCAGTGTTCCTGCTTTAGAAGAAATTAAATCTCTAGAAATACACATCAAACTTGATGAGTGTGTTGGTTTTGTGAAAACCTTGGCAGTTTTTAATCCGTGTGTTTTTAATGCAGGTTTGATGGGTCTGAGGCTAGCGAATGGAGAAGCTTCATGTAGCCCACAAACCTCATGCTTTATCTAAACTTTTATACTCACTGAAAGTAGGAATCGGGCCAGTGAGGTGGCTCAGCAGGTGAAGGTACTTGCTGCCAAGCATGATGATCCAAATTCAATCCCGGGGATCCACATGATGGAGGAAGAGAAACAAGTCTCATGTCCCAAAAGTTGTGCTTTGACTGCCAACTTGGTGTCCTATGGTGCACTCATGTGCATTTATTTATATACACAAGCACACAGACACCACACATACACACACACAGATGCACATACACACAGCAATTAAATTTTTAAAATGTTAAAAAAAATTAAAGTAGAAATAAAAGGTACTGAACCTAAGCGATGCCGGTAGTATAGTTATCCCAATCAAATATTTAACTATAAACCATGGAATTGCATTCCCTATGATGAATTCCCTGAACATCTATACAATTAAAAGTTTTCTTTGAGTGGGCAGGTTAATTAATTAACAAGTATTAATTTAATGAATACCTTGAAGGAAATTTAGTAATGTGGGATCCCATTTCCTATTTCTCCTTGACAATTTTTGTTTCATTTGTCAGAGTGCAAACAACAGAGTCTATTTTCTTCTTGGTTTTTAAACTGGATTGCGGGTTTGTGTGAGGAAGGGTAGATCGGGAACTACAGGCGAGCATTCAGAGGGCATTGACTTCCAGGGACATGGTCCTGACCCAGCTTTCCAGTATTACCACCCTGTCCCCTGGCATATAATTGGTCAGTTTGATGAGTGGTCTTGGTTTGCTTCTTGAGTGCTAATCTGAGTTTTCATCTGTTCTCAGCATGTAGTTCAGTGTGGTGGTTTGAACAAGAATGGCTAGAGGCTCACATATTTGAATGCTTAGTCATCAGGGAGTGGAACTGCTTGAGAAGGAAGAGGAGGTGTGACCTTATGAGAGGCAATGTGTCATTGGGGGTGGGCTTTGGGATTTCAGAAGCCCACACCAGGCCCAGTGTCACTCTTTCTTCCTGCTGCCTGCAGATCTGGATGTAGAACTCTCAGCTACTTCTCCAGCACTGTGTCTGTCAGCATGCTCCCTGCCATGATGACAGTAGACTAAACCTCAAGCCCCAATTAAATGCTTCGTAAGAGTAGTTGTTAGTGACACAAATGGTGAAGACAATCACTGTGTAGCTCTCTATGCCCAGCATCATCTTAGATACTATATGATAATTCCAGAGCCCAATGAAACCTCAACTACTTCAACCTGAGATGTAATTATCCCCATTTTTCAGATAGGGAAGCAGAGAAACAGCTAGCACGTCCATGGTTAGCTGGCCAATAGTGTAACAACTGAGATTTAAATGTGGGAATCAGGGTCCAGAGCTTAGGTCCGTCCACTGCTCTTCTTCCCTCTGGACATCAAAAGTCTGTTTGCTTCCAACATTCCTAGGGTCTACTGAACCTTTTGTTCCAGATTATTGTGCCTTGCATGGTTTGTGTAGTAAATGCAGCAGTACCATTTCAATTTCAGGACATCACATGTGAGCTGTTCTCTTCAACCTTCTCAGGAGTGTGACTCAGTTTTACTGGTCAAAGAGGCTGGGAAAGGAGGTCCAGGGGTAATATTTTGACTTTTAGTGGAATTCAGACTGTTTAGAGAATCTGAAGACCCATTGAACATGAAGAAGTCAGGTCTGCCAGATTAAGAAACCAAGGAAGCTGCCATTTGGACCCCATCTTCAGGTGTTCCTGAAGGTCTGACAGACCTTGGCAGTCTTCAGGCTCTCCTAACTAGTGTTAAACTGGACAGATTGCCATTGAGAACTCAATGCTTTCTGCTTTTGCAAAGTTGAAGCCTCAGCAGCAGCTGTAATTTTGAAGTGATAGATGACCCCTCAGAGTGGCTGAGTTCACTGGACGAATGCAAGTGGTCAAAGTCTTTTTTCCACAGTTGTCTCTCTGGAGGAGCAGTCAGGCCCCATCAACAGTGAAGATAAGCTTCTACAGGCTCTGGTTCCCCTCATGCATTCCCTTCATGCAAAAGGGTGAATAGGGAGTGAGACACCAGTGCACTGTGTTGTTAGATGACACAGCCTGAAACCCGTGTTCACCATTTTATTTACCCTTCCTCCTTTAGTACCTATAAGTACTATTGACTATTTTAAGTTCCCAAGAGCTAAATTCCATTAAAGTATCTACTTCTCATTCACTTTTTAGGCGTTCCTATTACTTCAGCTGAAGAAACTAAATCACTTTCGTGGCCAAATCAGATTTAATTCTCAAGTAAGATGATATGCCTCCACGTCTTTGATTATTGGAATCTAAGTAACGGGGAGGCAGGTAATTCATTTAGAGATGGGTACTTCTCTGATTTATTGCCTTGTGTGCTGACATTGTACCTTTGAAAGAACCCAGAATATGGAGTGGGAAGGATGAGGAGAGCATGTGTGGTTCTCTGAGTTGGTTTCCTTTTTCAGTGAAGTCCATTTTTGTTTTGGACATTATATAGCACCTTTTACTGTGGGGTAAGAGTTATCTACTCGTAAACACTCCACAGCTGTGGAGCAGAGCCTAGGAGGAGGACTTAAGGTGGGGTGTTTTAGGACTGTCATTTGTGGCAGCTCCCAGAAGACAGGTCACCCCCTGCACCTCTGGCATCCAGCCCAGTGCAGACTAATTGTATCAACCTTGGTTTTGCCTCTATTCACAGGGCATTTATATCTTCATGTGTCTTCAGTCAGTCTTCTTCAGCTCATCATTTGCTGTGGACCTGCAGCTACATTTAGTGGTTGTGTTTTCTTGGAGTCTGCATATCCGGGCTCCATGCGCAAGTGCCTTGTTATGAACAGGGTTGGGTGGGGTATAGCATTTCCTTGAGGAAATGGGCAGGAAGGAGTCCCGTTTTAACTTTGGTTGTTTTCTATATATAATACCTGCACTCAGCATGGCTTTCTGGTTTTCCCTTCTATTGGAAGTTGAAAACTTAGGGGATCTTGGCTATGTCAAAGGTCTGTCTAGGGGAACCTGCCTTGGCACCTTGACATGTAGCATGGCTCTGCGGTGTCCTTCAACTCTGATCTGATGCAGGCTTGCTGCATNCAGGCACATTTCACAAAGGAAGGCCCGGGTAAGCTGTGTTGTGGGCTACCATTGCAGGGCTGCTCTCAGAGCCGCCTTCTTGGCCAGATGGGAGCATTTGATTTTATCCAAATATATTCTTAGGAGATTTCAGACTGAGGGCAATACAAGTCAATGTGGAGGATTCATTCCAAAGCTGAATGTTCAAAGTGACTGTGGTCAAAGTAGAAGCTTTATGTAGAGGTAGTTTTTTGTTTGTTTGTTATTTTTGTTTTTTTGGTTTGTCTACACTGGGACAGTATATTGTATAGTACAATTTGACTATTTTGTGTCCTTAAAGGAATAGTTAGACCATTTAGGTATCTCTGAAAGTGTGTGTGTGTGTGTGTGTGTGTGTGTGTGTGTGTGTGTGTGCATGTACGTGTGCATGTGTGTATACATGGCTCTCATTTGTCTGGAGCCTGCTGATTAGGCTAGGCCAGCTGGCCACAAAGCCCCATGGATCTGCCTGTCTCTGCCTCCCAAATGTGCACCACCATACCTGGCATGGCAAGCACTTTATCCGTTACACTATCTCTCTAGTCCCCCCATGTTATTTTTCCTGAATGGTCACAGAATTTCTGCAAGTAGACAAGTACCACTACATCCAGTAAGTCAAATATTTAGCACCAGATTCTTTTGGGTACTGATTGGAGTGATGTTTAAGTATAACTCTGTGTTAATGACAAATGGTTCAGAATATTACCCTCCACACATAATGGCAGAGAGTGGTCTGTGTCCTCCCCACCTCTTTCTCTCCCCCATTTCTCTGTGGCAGGTTTCAAACTGAGGCCTCATGCGTGGTAGGCAAACATAAACCATCATCACTGAGTGCCATCCCTGGCCTGAGAACTTACTATTTTGCACAAACATTTATGCCTCCTCTCCCCATCCCATGAATTCTTTTCTGTTTGACAGCAGAGGGTGATTAGATGAGGAGAACTGTTTCTGATGATCAGAGTTCTCCTAGGCCATCTCTTAAGAGTAACAGAATTTCATGATGGCTAGAATTCGGTTTGTAATCTAGGGATTTGGAGCATAGATGATGTGGGCTGGATTTGGCACTGATTTTCAAGGAAATTTGATAACAAATAATTTAATTTGATAACAAATGTGCCTTTCTGTCCAAAAGTAGCAGAGCATGCTGTTGACATCTGTCTGGACTGGGGTTGAAGGGGACAAGGAGATGAAAGAGGAAAGGGAAGGTGTGCACAGATGCTAGCTAGCATCTTATCAAATTATATATCACAGAGAAATGCCCATTTTATTCCTCTCATCATCAGTTCCTAGGTTCTCTCTTAGAATGATAGAAAACTTAAACCAGGTGATTTCAGAGACTCTGGCAAATGATGGAGATGGTCGTGGCTTTCACAGTTACGACAAAAGCAAGTAGCATGATTGTTTGATTCTTCTCTTAACACTGCGCAGTGCATCCTAGCCTACAAGAGATACTCAGGGGCATTTTGGGTGTTATTTTAAATGTTTATAGGAAAACATGAACCCCTCTCAGTAGTGGTTTCCCCCCATGTGGGGGTCGCCAGCGTTTACACCTCATACAGTGTTACATGTATGTACCAAGCAATGCAACCTGCCAGGTAAATAAACAATCCGCCTGGTCCCCAAATAATGTGTTTCAAAGCAGCCTGTTTCCTCTGCTCTGCTCCTCTCAATAAAGTAGATGGGTCTTTACCACCCATTTCCCTCCTCCAAGCCAAACCCTACCTAGCAATATTACAGATACTTTTCATAAAATCAGTGTTTCAGACCAGCCACAAGTGGACAATCATTAACATAGAGAAGCTTTCAAGTCCCCTCTATTGTATGGACTGCTGAAAGCAGAAAGCCACTGTAAATTAGGTCACCATTTGGNGTGAGGGTTATTTCACATACAGCATGCTGTTTGGCGGTCTTTTACAAACTGACCATGACTCTTTTTTTCTTTCTTTTTTAATTCTTTGAGACAGGGTCTCAGGTCCTACAGGTCTCTGGTTTGAAGGGAGTTAGGTGTGTACCAGTGATGGAGGAAGAGGAGGACATNGAAATGAGTTTGGGTTTTCCCACACCTCCGGCGCTTGNGCCAAGGTGACTACCGATGTGAATATCAGCCTTGGAATCAGGAGAAAGGCTCAAGACCATCAGGGAAGGATGTTTTCCACAAAATAATGGAGCTGGAGAGACACCTGTTAGTGACACATGCTCCAACCCCAGCCCCCATGGAGAATCCTGTGTGCTAATAACAGAGCATTGAAAAGGGAAACAAAATTCTGCGTTTTGTAAAACTTGCTGAGAAACTGTTTCCAGGTGTGTAGGCACAAGAAGCATGGTCGCTGAACTGAACATGCACACACTCCCCTGGGCATCTCAGGCTCTGCAGGTTCGTCCGCATCCTTGCTAGCTACAGCTCTCCCTTCTCTGCAGGGGTCTCTTTAGACTCTGGCTCTGGCTTTCTGCTCTGTGGCTCTTGCTAGCCTTGTCTTTATGTCTTTTCACCTTCCTTTCAGCCTTTCTTTTGGGCAGGATGGTGATGCTGGCGCATTTAGACGCTGAGCACAGGGATGTGGCCCGGTGAGGCTTTGATCTGTTGAGCTGTGGTTCTCACTCCTTCATCACACTCTTCCTGTACTACTCGTTTATTCTAGCATGATGCTGTCTCACTCATTTTAGCAATGAGTTTGTAGAGTACCTACTGTGTGCTGGATGTCAATTTTGTTTACTATCCTTTCCAAGCTTCTGTGGTGGACATGGAAATGGATTTACTTCACTGTGGCCGAAGCTCTGCCTGATGATTCTCCTTCTGTGGCCACTTCCAAAGATTTCCAAAGATTTGAAAGTGCCAAACTGTAGCTACATGCAATCTAAGCCTACAAATAGATGCTCAAAGTGTAAACTTCAGCTACCTCTAACTCTGTTTCTGTTCATTGCTGGATACTTTAATAATATCCATTTTATAGCTGTGAAGTTAAGAAATTTACCCAGGTCACATAGAGAATGGTAGAGCCTGGCTTTGAGCCCAGACCATCTGGCTCCAAGCCCCGTTCAAGCATTTATCATAGGGCTTAGAGTTTTTGTCTTTTTTTTTCTCCAAAGATCTGTATGAATATTTTTTTCTTATATAAATGTTACTTAATTTATATAGTATACTTAATTTATAATTCTGTAGTCTTAGCTTACAAATAAGCCCCTCCTTGCTTTAATAAAGTTTCAAAGTATCTTCCATTAGAGTTAAAGGCTTTTTAAGTACTGATACATTGAACATATGTGTATATAATCATGCATGAATATGAATTTGAATGCTAATATATGTACCCACTGAATAAGCTGACAGGTTCTGCATTCTCTTCTATTGGGAGCTTTATGGAAATGGAATGTTCCATTTGGAGATACCTGGAAGCTGATAGACTGGTCAAGTGTATGGCATGTTGAGTCCAGCCTTTGTTGTTGTGTGATAGCATCTGCCCATCTAGGTCTGTAACATGGGTCCTGGAAGCTGGTTGAGTAGGCTCCATGATTCCAGCATTGGAGGATACAATGCAGTCATATAAAGTTAACTGGATTAAATAAAACCTACTAATGCAAATCTGAAAAAGATTCTAGGTTCCCCCCCCATCAATTCCAGTATATGGACATGTCTTTCATTATTTAAAAAAATATTTATTTTAAATATTTGTTACTGTGCGTATGTGCCTGTGTATGGATATGTTCACGTGATTGCA
Organism: Neotoma lepida; assembly: GCA_001675575.1. NCBI lineage: Eukaryota > Metazoa > Chordata > Mammalia > Rodentia > Cricetidae > Neotoma > Neotoma lepida. The sequence continues at coordinate 48,940 of LZPO01117201.1, forward strand.
GGTGTATCAGAGGCCACAGGTTCGATCCCCTAGAGCTGGAGTTCCAGGCAGTTGTGTGCTGTCTGACACGGGTCCTCAGCAGTAGTACTTGCTCTTAAGTTCTAAGCCATTTCTCCTACCCTGTATCTTTCATTCTGTTTTTTTTTTAATTATTATTATTATTTCTTTTTCTCCCTGGACTTTAGAGAGTTTAATGCTGGAACTGATGAGTTTTATTTTTGCTTTTTAGCATTCTGTGAAGGTGAAAGCTAGCAAATCATATAAACTTTGTGTGCTTGAAGTTGTGATATGCCAGTGAGGTAACAGCATTGTGTAACTTATGAATTCACACGACTGTGCATATAAAACTGAGGGGTTGTTTAGAGTCCAAATTATATAGGTCCTGTAGAACTTAGTATCAGTCAAAAAGTTATTGATGATAATAAAAAATAGATGTAAGTGAAATAGGCTTGAGATCAATGCTCACTGGGTATCATCAAAACTATGGTATTCTTTACTGTCTCAAAGTTTAGTACATATTTTATCTCACGCACATTGGCAACTTGGTAGTTGTAACTATCACAGAGCTATTGCTTGTAACTTTCATAGCAGCTAAGGAATTTTGTCAACATTCTTTTCTAGAGGAAATTCCAGTTCAAAGATGGTATCTAGGGGGTCAGAGAGTAATGAGAAAGCTTCATTAGCACGTTTGACTACAGGAACAAAGCAAAATGACAAAGGACCATGACTAATGGGGGAAATATCCAGAAGCCATGTCATGTTGTCATAAGAGTATTCCGACAGGTTTCCTTCATTTGAAGTGAACTTGTTGGCAATATCTAATTTATAAAAAGACAACAGAATACTACTTTTCAAGGCTTTGCATCCTATGACCATTTTAGAGATGACACTGTGTTTTCCGGGGCATCATGAGAAAGAGATACAGAAGCTGAACTACTGAGTTCAATTAGCTGGAAGTGTGATGGTTGGGGCTCTCTGCAACGGGGAAGTTGATGGGGGATGAGAAACATTAAAATAAGGAGAATGTCTCAGTCTGTTAAAGCTCAGTATAGAAAATGTCTATCTTCTCTTCTCATTGGTCATTGATGGTCAAACCTCTTGGTGGTTTGCTCTCACAGCGAATGGCATCAGGAATGAGGAGTTTTGAAAAGTAGAGTTTGCATTAGCATGAGGAATTCAAAACAATGGACTGTATGTGAATTCTGTAGCTTGGGAAATTCCTATAGGTGGAGAGGTGTTTGTTGGGTTCATCTCTTTCAAATCAGATGCCTTCACAAGCTTCGTCCATGGTGAGGGGCATATTCTGATGGAATACGTTCTGCAATCTGCTGTATTTCAGCTCAGTGGCTTGAAGAAAAACATCTGTGGCTATGGAGTCATGCAGCACACTCACAGAGTAGAGGTAAAGCTAGATACTAGGGTTCTATCTAGAACTATATTGGGTTCTATACTAGGGTTCTAACTAGTGCACCAAGTATTCATCTTGTATCTTCAAAAAGGAAAAAGGACTCTTTTCCCTAATTGGCCTGCATTAATATACTCCTTCTGCTCTTGATGGATAAAATCTTTCATTCTTGTTAGATGCTGAATTGAAAAATCAAAGTGAAATATTTTCTCCCCTAAAGAGGGGAAAAGAAGTTAAGATGTAGCTTTCTGCTAACTGTGCTGAAAGAATGGTAACATTGACAGCAAGTAGAATTTGATTGGAGCCTTTTAGTAATTTTGATGATGTCACATGTATTCCTTGTATTCCACAGTATTCCTTGTTAATGCATGAGATGAGATAGGAGTCCTACTGTGTCACCTAAAATCTCACCACCTGAGAATTGTATTTCAAGGGCATTGATATATTTATTATTGATACATTTGATATATATTTGATATATTGATATTATTGGTATACTTATTAAAGACTCTAAAGAGAGTCTTTAAATTGAATTTTTAATGGTGATATTTTAAATAATTTTTTAAAATTTAAAATCCAAAGAGATTTTAATAAAGATTAGACAGTTCATGTATAACTGGGGATTGAACTCAAGTCATCAGGGTTGGCAGCAAGCCCCTCTGCCTGCTAAGCCATCCCTGGGGTTGACAACCTGATATGCTGGATCCATAGATTCTCAGCAAGTATTTAACCAAGTGAATGGCCTTTGGGTCCCCTCTGCTCTGGAGAGGTTACATGAATACATTATTTATACTTCTTTCTGTATTTCTCTTGGTTCTCAGTAGTTTTCTACATCCTTCTGGATAATTTTATTTATATTCTTCATTTAAAAGCCTTAGCTGTTCCTGTTAATTTTCCCCTTAATATCAAACCTTCAGACACGGTTCAGACACAGGATAATGAACAGCCTCATTCATTTCACTGATCCTAACATTCTGATACGTTGGTTTTATTTCTATGTTTACTTTTCTTCTGAACATTCTAAAGAATCCTTACTGTGTATTTGGAAGATATCTTTTCATTTGGTAACCTTAGTAATTTCAGAAGAAATATTTTTTTTGATAGGAATATAGGGTGTGATATGCCCCTCAGTCCATAAGATCAGCAGGTTCACGGCATCCTTCCGTATCGTAACTCCTGATGCTGCTTTGGATCACCAAGTTAAGGTGGTACCCACCAGATTTCCCTACTGTAAGTAGGCATACCTAATTCCCAACAACTCTTGTTCAGGAATTCTAGTCTCTGCCAGTGATTCTCTTTAAAAACATTTTTAAATTCGTTTTATTTTATGTGTATGGGTGTTTTGCTTGCACGCATGTCAGTATACCATTTGCCTGCCTGCTGGTGGTGGTTATGAGTTGCCACATGGGTACTGAAAATAGAATCTTGATCCTCTGGGAGAGCAGTCCGTTCTCTTAACCTCTGAGCTGTCTTCCCAGCCCCCTCCGGCCATGATTCTTGACTGAATCAATTATTCTGGTGCTTATTAAATTGGCATCTTTTCTATTGTTTCTTAAAATTTGTTGGCATTCATCGGTACAAGACTTCTGCTGCCTTCTGCTTCAGAATCTTTTTAGTATCAATACAAATTGACAATTTAAGAAATATTTACAGTGCTATAATCGTCTCTGTCATTCATTTGGAGTTTCAAGTTGTCTTTATTTGGCTAAGGGAGGGGTTTACTCTAGTTTAAAAAATCAGTTATTTTTGTTTTAATTATGTGTGTGGGGTGTGTGTGTGTGCATGTGTGTGCATACATGTGCTTGTGTAGGCTAGAGGTGTCAGATCCCTCCTAAGCTGAGTTACAGGTATGTGAGACACCTGATTTAAGTGCTGAAAACCAAGCTCAGGTCCTCTGCAAGAGCAGTATGTGCTCCTAACCACTGAACCATCTCTCCAGCCCTTAAATTATAATAAATAATAATAAATAAATAATATAAAAATAATAAATTAAAACAATTATTTATTGGNGTGTGTGTGTGTGTGTGTGTGTGTATGTGTGTGTGTGTATGGATGTGTGCATGCCACAGTGCACAGTATAGAGGTCAGAGGAGCTTTGTGGACTGGGTTTTCTCTTCTCTACCTTTATAGGGGTTTCAGGGATGGAATGCAGGCTGCCAGGATGGCATAATGATGGCCTTTACTGTTAATCCCACCAATGAAGAATAAGACTCTACCACAGTTTAAAGCCAAATTGGAAACAAGCTTTAATTAAATACTGGCCACATGGATGGGCTCTGGCTAGATCCATACTCAGGTTCTTAGGAAATGCTTCAGAATCAAGTATAGCAAGGGCTTAAGAAGGAAAACACATAATTCATTGCATTTCCCATCAGATCCAATCAGGGGCAAGCATACATCCTGACATATCTCCAGCCTGTGAATCTCCCACCCACATGTGATCAAGCACATCCGGTGCAGATTTAGTCAAACACACTTGTTTAGGGGAGTGAAAACATGTGGCTTGTTATCTCCCATAAACAATAGCCTCCAACATTTCAGGAACTGTCTGTCCTTGGGCAAGGGGCTTGCAGATCAGAGGCATTTTTGTTTCATGGATCTTTAAGGCATAGTAATTAAAACTTAGAATGTAACTTTGGCTCTCACATTACCTGCCTGTGCCAGCTTCACCTATCCCAGTTCTGATGGGAAAATGCCTGAAAAATCTTTTCATGGTCAAGGGTTTATGAAGATTAAGCAGACTTCCAATAACTGTGCCTCACTAAAGGGACCAGCCAGGGTATGGAACCTTCCTGGAGGGCATGAAGAGGGCTCAGGTGTTCTGTGGTGAGCATTTTCAGCTTGGCCTCTTAACAGCCGTTTGTTAGATCTGCTGTAGATCTGGAACTGGATCCTTCTGTCTGTGGATCAGTCAGATCCTGAGCAACACAGTTTGCAAAGATCTAGAAACACACATATTTGTCACTAGAGTGGTTCCTCCAAAAGCAGTGCCATTAGGGTTTTTACTCTGGAGGAATTATTTTTATCTTATTTCTGTTTTTGCCATGCTCTAAAGTACACTTTTCTTATCTACAGTGTTTGACTTTGGGTTGGTCTCCGCATCCACTCAGAATGTTTTAATGGTTTCTTGGTGAACCTAGTGTCTGAGGTTTGGAAATAAAAGCTTTGGTAGAAAAGTTATTTATCTGTTGGATTTACTCAGGTCTGGCTGACTGGATGGAACCAGTGGTTTCATTGCTCATGGCCTGGCTTCTATTCTCTTGTGCTAATAATACCCAGCACTGGTTAGACCAGACTAGCCTTTAACCAGAAGAATGCATTGAACCAGGAGGGAAGGATAGATTAATGCCAATGAGCCATCTCCATAGGGACTCTCTTTGTCACAGCAGACTCTATACAGTGGGAAGGGAGAGGAAACAGCAGGTTTTTGTCTTATAAGTAAATTTTATTTTATTTTCTTAGTTTATTTTTTAATCTTTGACATTTTCAAACAGTACAGAGCACTTCACAAATTTCCATCTCAAGCTCGTGCAGAGCATGCGCTGTCCTGTATATCACTCCGAGTGTAGTGTGTGTGCTGTCATAGCTAAGCACGGCAGATCTCAGGGGTGAGAAAAGAATAACTTTTACTCGGATTTTATGTTGAGAATGGGGTATGTTTGTCACTTGCCTCCTGCTTTAGTGTCATTTCTAGTTCTACAGATGTCATGAGAGATTTGGAGCCTGGCCATGGAAATTTTATAGACTATCTCAATGGTGTTTCTTCTAGGCCTGCTTTTAGCCTACTACCTACCAAATGAAAAAAAAGAGAGAGAGAAAGAGTGAGTGAGCTGGCTTTTAAGGATGCAAGCCAATAGAAGAGAAGCTGTTTTGTAAACCATATTGATTTAAAATATAGAGGTTAGTTACATCAGTGATTGAGCCCTACAGCTGTAGGACAGGAATGGAAGTCAGATCTGCAAACTGTGGCATTAGCTTACATCACTGTCAGCGAGGGATCACTTCAGGAATGAAGCACTTGGAGAGTGGCTATGTGAATTACCCCAGGTATTGCATGCTACACAGTGTGTATGGTATTGTTTGGCTAGGTCTCAGATTTTGCTTTCTTTAGGGTTTTTGTGTTTTTTATAAGTGCCTGCCGTGGTGCCCTGGGAATGGTGGAATTTATCTGTAGAAGTGATTGGGGCACTCCTGGGGTTGGCCGCTCTGAGGTAAGGAGATAGTTGGAGGCCGTTAAAGAAGGCTGCAGTTGTGCTCAGACAAGTATGATGGGGTAATTTTTATTAGCTCAGTGTTTGGTAAGGCTCAAATGGAAAAACAAAATCACTTAATTAGGCCCTTTTAGAAATAAATTGTTTTATCACTTTGAATAAAAAAGGAAAAGGAAAATTAAGACTGGATATTGCTGCTACTGGTAATTTTTCAAACACATTTGCTTATTAACACATTTGCATTGCTTATCCTTAGCAAATAACAAAATATACATTCTTACTTTGCAAAAAATATCCTTTTTTTTTGCAATGCACATCTAGTTATACCATTTTCTGATGTAAAACCTGTCCTTAAGACAATTAAAATAACCAAGTTGGCGTCCCTTAACTGTTTACTAACAGATAGTCATTTGAGGACAGGACCTTCTTTTTGAAAGTTATCTGATGGATTTGTGGTGTGTATGTGTTTCTGTGTGTAGGTGCCTGTGCATTCGTGTGTACATCTGTGAAGGCCAGAGAGAAGTCCTGTCTTTCTCAATTGCTTCTCCACCTTTTTTTGTGACAAGACTTCTTTTAAATTAGACTTTTCCTTTGAATATCCAAAATACTTACCACAAAGGAAAAAAAATTGCAAAGGTAGGATTAAGAAAAATAAAATCTATATTCGCCTATCCCAGTTACAAACATTTATAACATTTGGGGGAGTATTGTCCATTATTGTTTCGGACACTGTTCACTTAGCTTTCATTTCAAGCTGGTGAAACACATATGGAAATGTAAATTGTAACATCTTTTCTTCTCAAGTGGTACTTTAATAACCACAGACCCCTCGTTAAATCCATAATGTTGCAGCATTTTGGACACATAGTTTAATTTGAAAATGAAAGCTATGGCTTGAAAGCCTGGTGCTGCTTTCAGGTAGGTGCCAGAACACTCTACTCAGATGGTCATTAGCCCTCATCTTTGTGCAGGTTGTTTGTGGATTTCCTGTCACAAATAAACTAAAATCTGAGACCATCTCCTTTTCCCCATGGCTTTTACCTTCCTGGTTACATTAGTTCTTTATGAGGGACTCAGAGAAACTGTTAGGTCCTATCTGCGCCTTCTATTTCGTTCTGTTGTGCAGTTCATTA
>LZPO01117201.1:64349-83939 GCA_001675575.1 Neotoma lepida
AAAACTCCGATTTATTGAGCATTGCAATTTCTTGGCTGGGTAGCAGAAATGTTACATGTATTCCTGGTATCACAACTGCCCTTTAAGACACAGTTATTAGCTTATAACCTAAGTTTATAGCTGGAGTAATTGAGCTCTGAGAATTGGCACTTTGATATCATCCACATCAAGACAGACTTTCAACCTTTACCTAGATGGGCAACTCCTGCTCAGGCTTTCTGCGTTTTTACCTATGCTGCTTACAGGACCTCTCAACAAAACAAAAGAGAATGGGAACATAATGACCCAAATGGTAGGTTTTCCCCAAGGAACCTTGAGTGTGTACAGCCTTTGGGGGTATTCACCTTTAAAATGCCTTGTGAACACTCCCATCTCATTGGCATTTTCTGAATGGCTACTCTTCACCTGATACTGCACTGGCCTCCTGCCCTAATAAGATGTGGGCCCTGCCCCTGTGAGCACCATTCGCAGACCCCGAGCCCTTAAGTCTTGAATTCCTGTTCTAGACCTAAGTGTTCACTTGTTGTTGATACGTTAGGTGGGGGAATAGCTAATGCAAGTTCCAGCTACAATGGGAACTCCAAGCTCCTTGGGGTTTGAGTGAGAATGCCTGAGAACTGACTCTGAGTGGTCAGTCCCAGTCAAACATTTTAATTTATTTTATGTGCATGTCTGCTGCATGAACATGCAGAATCTAGATGAAGGCATCAGATCCCCTGAATGTGGATACTGGGGATTGAACCAGGGTCCAGTTATACTGAGCCACCACCCTGACCCCCAGTGTCAACTTTTAATCCTAATGTTAAAAAGTCAAATTTTTAATCCTAATGTTGGCAATTTAGGGCTGCCACATTAACTCTGTAAAGATCAATAAAGTCTTGTTCTCTTGGGGAAAAAAAAGATGTGGACCCTGTCCTCAAGGATCCCAGTCTTTTGACGAACCCAGGAAGGCTTACAGATAATCACACCATAAGCCACTTTTGGGGGAGGATTAGTGCCTGTGGGAGCCATCTTGGAGAGAGGGAGAATATGTAATTGAGGGAAACAACTGACAGACTCCTAGAGAACTCCAGGTAACACTTTTAGGGAACAGCATAATAACAAGAGCCTATATAGGGGGAGTGACAGAGGCAGGGAAAACAAAGCATCAAGTTATAGAGAGGGCAAGGGTTGGCAAACCTTCCCTACAAAGGGGCCAGCTAGAAAATACTACAAATTTGGGGGCCATGTTATCTCTACTGAAACTGCATATCTTGCGGCTGAGCACTGCCCTGTCCTCAGCACTGTCATCCTTGGTGAGCTTTGAAGCAGGCCTGAGGGAGTTAGCCCAGTGAGCAGAGGGCACACCATACCCTTGCCAAAGCCCAGGGTGGTTTTCAGGGCTGAAGTTGGAGCTTCTTGATGTACGACTCTAGGGTTTATACATTTGCAATGTTGTGCATAGCTATGCATTTCAAGTCTGGAATAGGGGTTTGGGAGGCAGGAGGGCACAAAGAAGAACAACTGTAGGAAACACAAGTCCTACTCATAGTGACTCGGACTCTGATTGGGTCCCTTGTGCTGTGTTGGGTCCCTTGAGTTGTGTTTTTGGCCTCAGGATCGACTCAGGAAGCTGAGAGAAAAATAAAACGTTGCACCCTACAGGGAAATTCTTTAGCCCTCAAAGAACTTGGGGATTAGCCAATGTGTCCTCTTCCGGACAAAGTAGCTTTTGTTAAGTGAGTTGGAGAGTCCTGAGTGACAGGGTGACAAAGGAAAGCTGATGGTCCACTGTGAGTGCTTGTGAAAGATAGCACGTGCCAGGAATAAGAAACTGACCTTTGAGCGAGCAACTTCAGAACCTGGAAGAGTTACATTTCCACCCTTTCAGCCTGTACCTTGAGATCTTGAACTCGTGTTTTCTTTCTTTGCTTTGACACATTGCTAAAAGCCATGGGCGACTTTCCAATGTTGCCGTCTGCTGTCCAGCATCAAGAGTCCAAGTGTTCTTCAGGCTGTGTCACTATTCTCTCTTCTCTAAGTACATTTATTTATTTTTAACTTTTTCTATAATTTATTTATTCTTATTTTATGTGCATTGGTATTTTGCCTGCATGTATGTCTCTGTGAGAGTGCCAGAGCCCCTGGAACTGGAGTTACAGACAGTTGTGAGCTACCACGTGGGTGCTGGGAATTGAACCCAGGTCCTCTGGAAGAGCAGTCAGTGCTCTTAACCACTGAGCCACTGCTCCAGCCCATATTGATTTATTATTACAGCTTATGCACATGAGTGTACCACGTGAGCATGTGGATGTGGAGGCCAGAGGACAACCTTCAGCGGTTGGTTTTCTCCTTTCGTCTTTACATGGGTTCTAGGGTTAAACTCAGGTCATCAGGTGACAAGTGTTCAGCTCTCTCCTCAGCCCTGTTCTCTTTTCTTGACCCAATCTTTTCGTAGACACAGCTGTCAACTGCCTCAGCCATCACGGTGGTTGTGAGCACTCACTGAAAGCCATGAGTAGCATGAACTGTCATACTTTACATTCAACGCATCTTCTGCCCCTCACGCTTTGTCTCCTACCCCTTTCTCTCCATGCCTCATTGACCCCTTCACTCTTAGGGCTGTGCTGCTGTTTGGTTCAGTACTTGAACACCTTGCGGTTACACGTAGTTGATTTATCAGGCTTACCTCTTGGAGGCTTCTGGTTGTTTTCATGTTTGTTCCTCCTTCTGTGGGTATAATTTTTCTGTGGCAGGTCAGGGGGATGTTAAGGTAGGGGTAAGGTACATAGATACCAGGGAAAAATGACAAGGACAGTACATCATAGCAGTGATTTCACTTTGCATAATCATCTAGAAAAGGGTCTTGGTTAGCTCATCCTAAAATACAGGTCAGTGACCATTCTGCTGGGAAAATAAGCTTTGCAGAGTAATGGGTCTTTAAAACAGAAAACCCGGTACACTTTAAAAGGAAGAAAGAACACTCCAAAGAAGTGGGGGGGGGGCATGTGAAAAGAATGAAACTATAAAAGCACATGAAAGGAGCAGAAGGATTAGAACTGAGTGGGACAGAGCAGTAGGAGCAGGAAGAAGGGTCGGTTGGAGAGTTAAATACTATTTGTTTTGTTTTCAAGTTTCTTCCGTTTTCCTTCCTTTTTCTTTACTGGTTATCAGGAGACTCCAATGACTGTGCACTTCAGAATGTACACGTTTGCTTTCCTGTCCCATTGTGGGTAGGAGCTAATCCTTCGCCAGTGCTGTGCTCACTGTGCCTAGCACATGGCATGGCTTGCCTTAGGGCTGGGAGTGGCCGATAGAAAGAGCACTTTCTCTTCTCTTTGGAATAAGTTGGGAGTTGGAAGAACAAAACTGCAGCAGTACTGTAGGAAGTGGAAGGCAGGCTCGCATTTGGATATTGGCATTTGTAAAAAGAAGGCAGCTGTATGTGTGTGTGTGTGTGTGTGTGTGTGTGTGTGTGTGTGTGTGTGTGTGTGTGTGTAAAACAACCAAGACTGTTAGTGTTACAGTCAAGCTGTCTGCAGTGTGTGGTGCAGTGTGAGTGGAGAGGTTTTAGGAGATCAGACTGCATGTGGCACTTGAATACTTTCCAAGAATGTTCTGCAGCGCTTTCTGTGGCTTTGTCTGGAGTGGAGCCAGGTCATAAAGCTTTGTTTGATGGTGGTTGTCAGCAACAAATGTTCATGTTCAGAACTGTGGATCATGCTGCTTGGTAGAGAAAGGGGAATTGGTTTTCTGTTGTTTGTTTTGCCTTTCAGACTACAGTGGTTCTGCATTATCAGTCCATAACCTGGTAAGACACATAATTTACCTAACAGTGTAATTGTATCTACTGTGTTATTATTGAGAATCTAGTGGGATGCTAGTTATCAAATATGCATTTATTGTTTTGAATGCAACATTTCAGCTGCAAATGTGTGGCATGTCTGGCATCACCTGGACTACTACAGCGACTGAGAAGCATTCTCATAGGGAAGTCATGTACTGGATGAGTTTGGGATGTGACATTTTTGTATGTGAGTGTTCAGGTTCAGTATACATTACAATTTCTATTTTTGGGTATGTGCCACATAAAACTATTCTTGTTTTCTGCACTTCTACAATAGGGGCTGTATGCTGTGCTTGTTTCTGTATGCTGTATTTGTGTGTATGTGCGCGTGCTCATACCACCTTGCACCTGTGGAGGCCAGAGGTCAAGTTGCAGGAGTTGACACCCAGAGAATGCCTCTGGACTGTATGTGGGGTGCCTTGTTAGTGTAGGATCTCTGTCCCTGAAGATTATATCAAAACTGACAGATCCATATCTCATCGTCTGTGCTATACTAGTTTAAAGTGCTATTTGGTCCTTTACTGACAGTCACTCCCCTCCATTAGAGAGACGCTCTGGAAACATCAGTCTCGACTTCTCATTTTCCCTAGGATCCCTCAAGCAGACCCTTCTGTTTGCTGTGTATCTAGACTCGTGTTTCCCCCAGACGTGCTCTTCCTTTGCACCTTTCAAATCTCTCGCCACCCTCACAGTTGAGAATTTCAAACTCCTTGCCGAATCCCAGCCACACAAAAGCAGGGATGAATATTCACTTCTTGGATGTTCTCTGAGTATACACTCACTGGTTCCTTGGGCTGTACATTCATTTTATGTGTATGTTCGGGCAAGTGGTTGTTAGCCTTTTATCTTTATATTTCATACTAAACTAGANGTTTAAAATAGAAACCTCATGTGCATTTAAAAAGACTATCCCCTCTTATAACAGAACACCAAGCCAATATTAAACACTAAATAAATATTTAAGAGAGAAATTGGAGAAGAGGAAGAATTACAAGAAAGTATAGGGAGATGCCTTCTAAGTTATTATTTTATTATTTTACATGTATGAGTGTTTTGCCTGTATATATGTCTGTGCACCATGTACATGCAGTGCCCCGGGAGGCCAGAAGAGGACATCAGATCCCCTGGGACTAGATTTTATAGACTTGAATTGCCATGTGGGTGCTGGGAATTGAACTCAGGTCCTTTGGAAGAGCAACCTGTGCTCTTAACCACTGAACATTGTTCCCGCCCCAGCTTCCTAATTCTTCATGAATCATTTGTCTGGAGGAAAAATAAAAAATAAAAACAGGTGTGTCACTCTGTTTTGGATTTACAGCTTCACTTTTTCTGCTACAGCTTTGTTACCATTTCCTTACTTGGTTTATCCCTCAGTTAGTGCTGAAGTGTGTGCTACAGGAGACAAAGGAAATCGATTAGATCAAATTGTGAGTGACTAGAATAAAGAAACCACATGTCCTTGAAGGTGGGAATGGTGGTTTGAAAGAAAATGGCCCCCAAAGGGAGTGGCACTATTCGGAGGTGTGGCTTTGTTAGAGTGGGTGTGTCCCGGGGTCAGGCTTTGAGGTTTCAGAAGCTCAAGAGAGGCCCCTTGTCACTCTCCTCCTGCTGCCTGCTGATCCAAATGTAGAACTCTCAGCTACCTCTCTAGCACCATGTCTGCCTGCATGCCACCATGTCCCACCACGATGATAATGGACTGAACCTCTGAAACTGTAAGCCACCACCTGAATTGAATGTTTTCCTTATAAAAGTTGCTGTGGTCATGGTGTCTCTTCACAGCAATAGAAACCCTAACTAAGACAGCAGGTATAGACTATATCTTAGAACTCTTGCTTCTCAGACAGCGATGGTTATAAGCAGGGGCACCATTTTTAAAAGGACAAACAATATAACACTCTAGACATACCATTTATAAATTTCGTAAGTGTTGTCAGCCACCCATGCTCTTTTGCCTAGACTGGATATTTATGTTGAATGTGATGAGACCCAGATCCAAACCCAAATGTGAAATCACAGAAAGTAGATTCCCTTTCAAAATAAGAATGGAAGAAGAGTGTCACTAGGCCAGGTGACACCAGGCACTACAGTCTAAAGTTAGAAAATAAGTACTTCCCTGTTTTGTAGTGAGTGCTCTCCTTGAATGAAACAGCCATAGCTTCCTTTTTACTCAGCAACTTAACATAAAATACTTTCTCAGAAGAAACTTTTATATCATGCTATTACAAAACAATTACTGCAAATATAAAGATAGTCAAAAACTTAGAGGAAATCAAGATAGGTCCACCATGGAGTGTGTCTATTCTGGTCTGTTCTGTAGTTTACCTGTTTCCTTTGCATCTTTCTGCCTCTGTTTAGAGAAACCCAGTGAACTTGCACAGTTTAACCAGTTGAACTAGACAGAGACTTGTGGACACTGCATGACTAATTGGGCAGCTAGGTATATTTATTCAGGACAATACCATTTTGGGGAATGAAAATTCTATTTGAAGCCGTACATCTCCTTTGGAGGAATTTTAATAAATCTTCTTTTTATAACTTTAGGTAAACATGTCAAGTACTCTTGAAGATCAGAATGAGGTTTGCATGTGTGAATTAATGAATTACTTAGTGTGTCAATCTTGGACTATAAGGAGCTGTCAGGAAAAGCCAGATGCTTGACATAGAGTATGAGCTTCTACTATTTGATATACAGCTTCTATTAAAACCCTAGTTGTGGAAGATGGTATTTGGGGAAGATCATTTTAAAAGGCCATCTCTACCCACCCACTTTTTGAAGTAATGTAGGATCAGCCATAGAACAGCATTACCTTGCCTATTAACCCTTGACAGAATGGTCCCAGGGTGCATGACATCAGTGTTGGGCCCCTGAAGCTTATGGTGCATTGTTGCTTATAGAGGTACTTTGTAGTTTATAAGAGGCACTAAGAAATCTAATTTGCCTTTGGGTGATGCAGAGGGGATCTTTGTAATTCCACAGATAAAAGCTATCTTTTAATGAACAGAGATGTTTGTCTCTTCCATGATACTTCTGGGCTGACTTTTCTGTTTATCCCCTTAGGTCCCAGTTTCTAGTGACTGTAAAGCCTGGTGCTGTCTTCTGGCATCGGGGCATCAACATTGTCTCTTGGGGTTCAAAAGTTTCCTTTGATTCTTTTTGATTCATTTCACATTTCTGATGAAAATCAAAGGCCCATCTCATCTAAAAAACCTGGTCCAGAAAGGTCTTAGGCTTTTGTTGATTTTAGTCAAAGTCATCATTCTAAGCAGGGAGAACCATCAGGGAGGCCACCTATAAATCACTTCTCAATGCTCTCAAAGGGTCATTTTCCTTCTGCATTCGATCGGAACTTCGTAGAGAAGAGTCTGTCTTGCCAATCTGGGGAAGGAATGGCTAGATGCCTCTGCAAATTGGCATTCAAGCATCTGATGTAGTAATTAGCCAACCTACAAATGATCATACCTGATGACTGTGATATGTCACTACTTGAGTTCAGATCTTCAGTGTCAGACAGTAAATCTTATACCTACCATGACACTAGTGGGAGGTGGTAAAACCAGGAAAGGATGATACCTAATTGGAAGGCTTTGGATCACTTGGAATGTGCCCATTGGAATGGCTCATTCCTCTTCCTCTCTTTGCTTCCTTGCCATGAGCTAAGTGGTTTTGTCATATCACACTCTGTCACCATGATGTGTTACTGCAGACCCAGAGCATCAGGGCTAACTGAATAACCTTTACTCTTTATTAGTTGATTATCTCAGGTATTTGACATAGCAGCAAAAAAGTGACAGCCTGGGCACTGTGGTGTTATAGATCAGTATCTTCAGCAGGACATTTGAAGACACCAGAGGGAAACACAGGTAAAAACACTTCAAGATATTGGCAAGAACTTTCTAGAAAGGACTCTAATAGGATGAAACTAAATACCTCTGTGCAGCAACAGAGACAATTGGGGTGAAGAAACAGAGAAAATCAGGACTGGGAAGGTGGCTTGGCAGTTAAGAGCATTTGTTGCTCTTCTGGAAGACCCAAGTTTGGTTCCCATGACCCACATCAGAAGCTTTGCAACCACCTGTAGCTCCAGCTCCAGGGGATCTGATACTCTCCTTCCATGGGAACTTGCAGACCCACATGTGCAGACCCACACAGAGACATACACCCGTGCACATAATTAAAAATAAAAATTTAAAAAGTACTAGAGAAAAACTTTACCAATTGCATCCCCAGGAACTTAATACCTAGAATCTACAAATAAATACGAAAAAGTATATCTAATAAAAAAAAAATGGGCTTGCAGTTCTCAAAGGAAGAAGTGAAAATTGCCCTAGGTATTGGAAAAAGTGTTCAATATTCTTAGTTAATAGGGAAATACAAATTAGTACCTTAGATTTCCATCTCATCCCAGGTAGAACTGCAAGTCAGACAACAAATTCTGGTAAGGATATAGGGAAAGCGGGTCATGGAGGTTCCTCAGAAAATGAAAAATAGAACTATACCATGTAGTCCAGATAGACCCGCCCAAAGGAGTCTACATCATATGCCACAGAGATGCCTGCATATCAGTGTTTATTGCTGTACTAGTTACAATATCTAAGTCACAGACCAACTTAGATGGTTGAATATGTGTCTATATACCACATAGTCTTTTTGCACATGTTCTTTTCCTATATCTGGTACCCAGACAGGTATTCAGCTCTAAAGAATGAAATTACAACTTTCACAAGAAAATAGGTGTAACTAGAGACGTTAAGCAAAGTAAATTTCAGACAAATGTCACATTTCCTGTCATGTGAAATCTAGATTTAAATTTGTCTCCCCCAATCCAATCCCCCCGATGTGGGTGGGTGGGAGGTGTAGGACATGAAAGTAGAAATGGGACTGTGAGAGGAGCAGACAGGTTCTAAGGATATGTCAAAAGAGCAGAAGGAGACTACAGAGGGGAAGGAAGGGGACCAGCAAATGTGTAGAGAAGGGGGCCAGGGAGGGCAAATAAAAACTAGGCTTAATAATATGGATGTCAACAATGAAATGAAACCAATTTCCTTGTGCCTTTCTCAAAAAGTGAAAATAATACGTTTTTCTTTTCCCAAAGAAAATCCTCAGCCTTGTCCATTTTGACCACATCTCTGCTTTGTCCAGATTTCTTCACTTGTCTACAGGGAATAGGCCAGTCTAGAAGCATGAATGGAAAGGAAGTAGAAATCACAGTACTGAGTGGGGAGATGTGATCCTTGTGTGTGCTGCCTTTGACAGGCAAATATTGCTGCTGACAAAACATGTAACTTGGTAGCTTCTCTCCTTCCAAGGAGGTAACAGTCAAGCACTGATGAAAATTCAAGGCCCTCAGACCCAGTGTCTGAGATGGAGAGTAGGGAAGTGTGACCCGTGAGAAGGAGGACTGTCTGTCTAGTCGTTAAAGGTCAGTTTGCTGAGGTTCATTTTGTATGTATGTTTCTCTCCTCTTTGCCGTTAGCTGGGATCATAGGGGACACTCCCCCCTTTCATATTTTGACTTGTATCTGAAGAGTTAGATGAGTGGACTTTGGTGAATGAGCTCATACTTAAGTGCTCTAGGAAACTGCTTTATCCAAGAGAGCCCTGCTGAGAGACATTTTATATAGTGCTGTGCTCACAGTACACACTGAATAACTCCACAGATGGACAATGAGCAGAGGTGATTTCATTTCCTCAGAGCGACTCTCTCCTACTCCATTCCTCTAGAGCAGTGGTTCTCAACCTTCCTAGTGCTGCGATTCTTTAATACAGTTCTTCATGATGTGATGACTCCCCAACCATAAAATGATTTCATTGCTACTTCCTAACTGTAATTTTGCTACATTATGAATTACCATGTAGATATCTGATATGCAACCCCTGTGAAAGGGTTGTTCGACCCCCAAAAGGATCATGACCCACAGGTTGAGAACGCTGCTCTAGCATTCTTTTCCAAACCCAGGATAGATGATTCCCGACCCTGCCTGCTCCGCCACCACTGTGCTCTGTTCATGGTAATGAAACAGCAAATGCCCACTGCTCATTGTGAGCCAGGCTCTGTGCTACACACCTCATGCCTGTTGTCTCTTTTGTTACTTGTAGCAGACCTGTGATGTGAATATATAGTAATTTAGGTATGAAGAGGCAAACTGACTTGCTCTCCTGGCCTAGTAACAGCTAAGTGATAGCTCTGATTTCAAATGCAGATCCGATTCCAAGGTTTCTAACTCTGGAATTCATGTCTTCCAAAAATACAAGTCTCATTGAGGAAAATGGCAGGTGGGGGAGGGGTAAAGAGAGGAAGAGAGAAATGGTAAGGCTGGGGTTGGCATTCCGTTGCCTCCTTAAATGAAAGTGAGAGGCAGCCTGTGATGCTGGAATCCTCAGTAGGTTTGGCTGTAAAACCAGCTCGCGTTTGACAGCCTGCTGTGTGGGAAGGAGTTACTAGGTCCCCTTTTCATTTCAAGACTTCAGTGGCTTCTCTGTATTACATGTTTGAATGTGTCAGTTGAATTTAAAATGAAGATTTCATGATGGTTCAGTTAATTTGCCAAATTAATTTGCCTTGAATTTGAGAGTGGTTTGTTGTTGTTTGCTTGCTTGTCCCTACCCCACCCCACCCCTCATCCCCACCCTGACAGAGTTTTCTCTGTGTAGCCATGGCTGTCCTGGAACTTGCTCTGTAGACCAGGCTGGCCTCAAACTCAAGAGATTCGCTTGCTCTGCCTCCCAATGCTGAGATTAAAGGTGTGAGCCACCACTGCCCGGCTGAATTTGAGGGGTTTTGTTTTGTTTTCACTGACGAATTTTAAGAAATACAATGATCAGAAAGTAGTTGGAATTTTCATGTCCTCTTAAACATAGACTTGTAAGACAAACAACAATAACAAAACAGCTTTAGAATGGATTTTCTTTGCTTTCTCCCCGATTCTGTCTAGCCCCGTGCTTCCAATGTGTAAATACTCTCCCTGACATTTCTCCTGTTACTTTCTGTATCTCCCTCATCTCTGACTAATAATGTGAGCATCACATTTTAATTCTAGATGTTAATTTTTGTTTGGGCACATTTTAAAAAATCAGTTCATTTGTAAGAGAAAGGTCGAGGTTGAATAGTATCGCAGCTTTAGAACTAGACTAAAAACATCACTTTTGAGAACAATAAATAGAGCTTTTCTATGGAGAGCTCTGTGTAGAGGGCTTCATCAGTCACAGTGGCTTGAAAATTTCATGTTTAGTGCTGGAAAAATACTCATATACATACGTACATACACACACACACATATATACAAGAAGGATATATATATATATACACATACATATGTGTATATATGTATGCATCAATATACATGCATGTATATATGTATGTGTGTGTGCGTGTGTGCGTGCGTGCGTGTGTGTGTGTGTGTGTGTGTGTGTGTGTGTATCCTTCTTGTTTTTACCCATAGCATTAAACATCCCTACAAATCCTCAATACGGTCTCTCTAGGCATCCCTGGGAAGAATACTCCCATTATCTCCTTGACAGTATCTCCTTGTAAGCATCAGGCTTCGCCTCCCTCTTGCTTGCTCAGAAAACCTGCAAATAAAGATTGGTGTTCCCTGCCGGATAAATTGGCACACACCTTTATCCAAGTCAGAGACAGGCAGATCTCTGAGTTTGAGGCCAGCCTGGTCTACACAGCAAGTTCCAGGACAGCCAGGGCTACATAGTGAGACCCTGTCTATTGGGAATGGGGGGTAAGACTGGTGTTCCCCTGCACCAGGCACCATACTTTAGAAAAGGGATGAAAATTTTAGGAACAGAGATAAGTTGGGTGTGTTAGCCTCTGAACAGTTTAGGTGTGGTCAACAAAGTTCAGCTTTAAGAACCAATCTCAGTGATTTGGGTTTTTTGGTTTTTTTTTTTTTTGGTCCTCTTATGAAATATATCACGTTCTATCCATATTAATCTGAGGATAATTGTCCATGTTGCTGTGCCCTGTATCTATGGTAGAGGATTCTAACAGTAGACTACATACTTTAGGTATTGAAGAGTTCATCTTGGCCTGTCATTTAACATGCAGGCTGTGTTTGAATCTTGTGCTTTGGTCATGGACTGTTCTATGTAGTAATTCTCCACTCTGGTGCTTGTGTTTTTAATGGTATGTGTGTAAAATAAGGCCATGTCTCATCCTGATAGCTCACACTGCGCCTGATTGAGTGGTGGTTGAATGTTAGTTAGACAACTTGCTTTGTTAAAGCCACAAACTTTGCAAGTAAAATCATCATGTGGGGCGGTTCTGTGCATGTGGAGCCTTCTGTAAATAGTATGCACTTGGGGAGTATTCTGTGGTCCCTGGGTGGGTCAGCAAAGTGGATGAGAGACAGAGCATTCTGGTCCCAGTTGTCCTGAAAGCTCTTATTGATATGGGATTAGTCTCGGTGGAGACAACTGTGCCGTCACATGGGCATCAGGGCGATTGTGAAGAGTAACTGGAGGCCTGTGGGGGAAGGGGCTGGCGCTGAGTCACTGAGTTCATTAAAAGGCTACAGAACAGGAGTGGAATTGGAGCGTGGCAGAAGAGACCCGCCCCTGGACGGTTCAGCCACCACATCAGCGCCCTCACCTCGGGTAAGCTAACATCCAGTCCACGCTGAGCAAAGGGAGATCGGAACCTTCAGGTACAAGTGGGGGAGTGGGCTCGCTCTCCACCCCACACCCTGTCTTCTTCTCACAGGTTCAGAAGTCCTGGGTAGGACTGACATGAAGGATCTTAGGTGGTCCCAGAGACCAGCCTCTGGTCCTGAACACTGGCTCTCAATACAGATTTCCTGGCTTGGTGACTTAACTGTTCTGAAAGGTAAAATTGCATGCATTTTATTAGCAGTCGACAAATCATATTTTGCTAGATTGGGATAATTTAAAGTTGTATTTAAACTTGGCAGTGAGCTGCCTTGTTGATGTGGGTGAGAAAGTCAGGGTTGAGAATATTCTGTCATGTTCTTCCATGGCACTATATAGGTAAAAGTGTGACTTTTCTCTATGACTAGAAAAAATACCATAAAAGGGTGAGAACTGCAAACTTCACAGTGCTGGCGGGGCGGGGGAGGGGGCCCGGGAATAAGAAGCATTTGAGGGGTAGGGAATGTGGGCCAAAGTCAGAAACTAATATAAATAGGGTCTTTCCTTTGTAAGCAGGGAATTACATGGTCTTTGCCTCTTAAGTGTAAGCATATGCCCATACTACCTTTAGATGTCCAATGTGCCCAGTGTGTGTGACCTTGTGTCATTGCTAGATGGAGCTAGTATGTGTGATTCTGAGTCCCCTCCATATAGACTACAAGCATATGTGAGTGTTGGTTAATAAACAAACATGCCCCAACGGGAACTACAAAGCTAAGCCTATAGACTAATGTTCTATGTATTCTACTGTCAAAAGAGATCAAAAGCTGATGGTAGCTGAGGAAAACCTTTCAAAGTCAACCCTGAATGTCGGAGCTGCCACGGCTGTCTATTGATTAGTCTTAAGATTTAAAAGGCAGCTTCCTGGACCAGGCACACTTTTTTCTCTTCTTATAAAAGAAACTAGTGAAAAGCGTTCTCCCTTTAAGCTGCCTGTGTGCTCGAGCAGAGGACAGTGGCTCTTTATTCCCAGCTTCCTCCCCATCCTTCCTTTATTTGTTTTGCAAAACTGCACATGGAACTTGATTCATCACAGTTGGTTTGTAAGTGTCCTGGGCAAGGAAAGCAGATGACTGGAGGCTTCAGCTAAGGAGAGAAGGAGTGGAGCATAGAGGCAGAGGTCACTTGCTTGCATGTGGCAGCCATCAAGGACTAGGAAGGAATGAGGGGGTTGAAGAGAACAGGATTGCAATTCCCCTCAATGCTGTTTGTCACCCCTTTTTAGCTAGAGAGCAGTGAGCATGGACCCTCTGATGGGTCTTGGGTGGCCCGTCAGGAAACCACTTCTTTCCCAATGCCCCAGATCTCCATTAGCTTAAGTGTAAAACTAACTTTTAAATTTGCTCTATAGCTCTAGCAGAACAAGATTTTCCCTCAAAAAGCGGGGGTTAGGGAGAGATGTGTCTGAGACATAAATGAAACAAGCTTGACTTAATTAGCCTTCTTATACAATTAAATTCTTGCTTTATGTATAAGAACATCTAAACATTAAGATTTGAAGGATGAAGCAGAATGCATTTTTAGTATTTCTTTCACATTTTCATAAAAAATGAAAATGTCAAAAGCAACAGCTATTCAATTCAAGAAACTTGTTTAACAGAACTCATAGATTTGGAGAAAAGCAAAAGCTAACTGAAGTTATCAGTAAGGAACCATGGACTAGGATTTCATGCACATTCGGGTCTTTGGCTTGTGGGGGAGCTGGAAGCCAGATTGTAATGGTCCAGTAATGTCTGTGTCTAGAGGCATGCAGAGATGTCAGGAACTCTATTCCCTGCATGCAAGGGGTTTTTAATTTTAGAACTTAGCTTAAATGTTTCATCTCAACTGTTATATTCCAGTTAACTTGTAGATGACCCCCAGCAGTCTATCAACCCATTGTGCCCTGACAATCAAAGCCAGTTTCTCTCATGGAGACATGCAAAATCTCACAAAGTGTTAACCTTCCATTTGCTCCACCTGTGGAGGACCCGGCCAGTTCTGGCTTTACCTAGGAAGCTCTGGGAGTACTTGCTAGTACACCCTGATACCTTTGAAATTTCCATGTGTTTCTGAGAAGTGGTTGTTTTGTTTATATGTCTGAGTAGGTTTCTGTTTGTTGGACTTTTATTTTGTGATGATAGGCTCGAACTCAGGGCCTTGTACATAGAAGACAGATGTTGTACCACTGAGCTGCACCCCCAGAGACTTTTGCTTGCTTTTTAATTCTGTAAATTTTGTCCTGCATGTCTGTGTGAGTGTTTGACTTGGGGAAGGGGCTTCCTGCATTAGCTCAATGTGCTCTATAAACCTAAGGTCTCACCTTTTAAATGGAACTGGAACGTTAGATTTGGGAGAACACTTCTCTTCATTGATCCAAATTGTCTTGATGTTGGAAGAAGCCTTTTCATCTTCTGCATTGTTACGGGGTTAGAGCCCTCATCCTGTGGAGTCGGGCAGGCAGTGAGGCCACGGGTGACTCTCCAGTGCAGCTGCTGCCTTGACACAGATGGTCTTCACCTTCTGGATGGTTCTCATGGACCAAGTACAACTTCTTCTGGCTGCAGCCCTCTCTCCCAGGTGCAACGGCTGAGATCACCTTTCCATTATGATCAGGTTCCCAATATTTATCACTTACAGATGATGCATTTAATACTGATGATACAGCTCCATTTAACTTCTTCCTGTCAGGATTGAAACCCCTTTCTTGTCATGGTGACCTGTCCTAATTATTTTCTTCCACAATAGCTAGGTATTAGGTTTGCCCTGAGTGTTTTCCTCTACTTTCAAAACTTCACTTTAAAATAAATTTACTTTTTCAGTTGGTCCATTACAGAACTCTTTCCACCCCTGCGGGTGAGGTGCCCTTTTTCTTCAGTTAGGAGCCACCCCTAGTGCCTCATATACATCTTCCTTGATGTCAGCTTATAGAGCTGTCATCCTCATCCTGTTTTGTCTTCTCAATAAGTCATCATCACCTGGAAGAAGCCAGAAAAATGTCTCCCTTGGATTGCAGGGCTATCCTCAGAAAGTCTCAGGATGCTTTGCTTTGTGGTGCCCCTGTGAAAGCTAGACATGGCAAAGAGAAGGTGATGGAGACACTCTCCTAAGGTCTGCTGCCAACCTCCCACCAAGAATGAGCTATACGCCATCTTGGTGCTGGCCTCCTTTGCTGTTCCCTTCAACAAATGCTTGGATGTATTTAATCNACATTGCAGACTGGGAAAGCCTATGGCACAACCACCATGTAAAATGGGTGTGGATGCTTGCTTAGCTTAATGACCTGGTTGCACTTAGAGTTAAATGTTACTCTACTGAGTAATGGAGCTCCTAGCCTGGTTATGATGTTACTGGTGAATTCAGATAAGTAGAGCCCCCTACCCATTCTTCTATGGGTCAATGCTGGACATCTCATCATCTATTCAACAATGAACTTCTCAAAAGCGTTTTACATGAAGTCTTGTGCAAGCCTTGGATAAATTAGCACCATGTTGTCCCACTAGATTCACTGGATTCTTGCATCACTGTGGCAAATTCAAGACATTCTCGGTCATTTGTCAAACATAACTATTTCGCTATTGTTCCCCCACTGAGAAAACCAGAAAGATGATGTTTATTTTTCTTTGTGGGCTTGAGATTGCAGAACAAATTCTTAGGAGCAGGATAATTGTAGCTAAGTACTGTTTCTGTAATTGTGTCACCACTGTTAGTGGCATTCTGTAAACAATGATCCCCAGGTATGCATGACCGGAAAAAACAGGACTACCCGCAAAACACGCTTTTAAAGAAAAATAATACGTGTTCCCTAAGTTGTGTTTTGTTTAATCAGTCTTTACAAGGGAAACATATTAGAGGAGGAACTCCTGGCTGTATAACACTCATTAAAACAGATCCATGTTGAATTCCAGACTTGGGGGTACAGCATGGCCCCTTAAATAGAAATGCACATATGTATGCATGAAGAGCATAAACCAAAAAGAATGTAATAGAGGCAAAATTAAATGTAGGAACTGTGTTTTTAAATATGCTATGTTTCTATGTGATTTGAATACATGACAGTGTATAAAATGTATACGAACACATGCATTCAGCACTAACCTGATGCGACACAAAGGTATTTCCAAATATGAAAGGCTTCAAATTAGTGGGAGAAATGATGAAAGAATAGATCAGTGGGCTGTGACAGCAAACCTGTTAATTTCATAATAATGTGGACAGATAGAAAGACCATTTTCAAGAAATCCCCATTCTTGTCCCTAAAGAGCCTGAAATTGTCAGAATATCTTCTGGGCTGAGTGATGGTCCTCCCAAAGATGTCCGCAGTCTAATCTGCAGACGTGAGTGAATGTGGCAGCAGATGTGATTAAAACCTTCAGATGGCAGATTGGCTTGGGTTGTCTAGGTAGGCTTAATAAAAAAGGGTCCGTGTAAGAGGGAGTCAGGAAAGTCATTGCTAAAAGAAAGAGATGTGACAGTGGAGATTTGAAGACGGCGTGCTGCTGGCCCTGAAAGTAGAAGAGGAGGTCACAAACTAAAGAATGCTGGCAGCCACCTGAAGCTAGAAGACACAAGGAAACAAATTCTTCCTTGGGGCCTCTCATGGGAGCCCTGCCTGGCAGCACCTCGATTTAGGCCCAGAGAAAGGCGTTTCAAGGCTCCTGACCCTCAGAGCTTAAGATAATAAGCACTTTACTGGAAGTCATTAGGGCTTAGCCCTTGGTACCACAGCAGCTAGAAACTGACATGGAGTCTGAGCAATTCAGCAACTTCCAGACTGTGTTCTGCTCCCACCAAGCAGTGCTGTCCTTGTCTGACTGCATGGTATGCTTTAGATATCATCTCTGGTATTCTCAGAGAGCAGTAGAAAAGATGGTAGAACTCCCATTTTTACAGATAAGTGCAAATTGTTAAAGTCACACATCACACAGTGTTAGAGGTAGGATTCCATCTGGCTTGCATAATCCTGAAATGTACTCTCCTCCATCTCTCCCCACTTCTCTCTCTCTCTCTCTGTCTCTCTCTCTCCTCTTCTCTCTCTCTCTCCTCCCNAGTTCTCATTATACTTTTAAATCCAGTGACCATTTATAATAGGCTCTCTTCTCTCTCTCTCTCTTCTCTCTCTCTCTCTCTCTCTCTCTCTCTCTCTCCTTCTCTCCCTCCCTCTCTCTCTCTCCTCCCTTCTCTCTCTCCCCTTCTCTCTCTCTCTCTCTGTCTCTCTCTCTCTGTCTCTCTCTCTGTATGTGTGTACTTAACCCATACAAAAGTCATATACTGAATTTTAAATACTTTGAGATATAAGTGATATTTCTGCTTCCCCCTAATTCCCATATTTCCTATTAAGAATAGAACCTTATGTTCAGGAACAGGAAAAAACAGCCTTAGTGAATAGCACCTTGTTTACCATTTTCTCTTCATTGCCAACGGAGTCATCAGAGGGTCTGTGTTCCTAAGAGAGAAGTTTTCACAACTGCCATTCTTGGAGGTGTGCTAAAGTATGACCCTGGTTTGGTATAGTACATCTTGCCTATAATCTCAGCATTTAGGACTTTGAGGCAGAAAGAAGGCAAATTTGAGGCCAGTCTGAGCTACAGCAAGGCCCTATGTCACTGACCAACAAACATGTCTTGTCAGAACATCTCCAGGTACTGTTTTGATTATCATCCCATGAGAATACCTATTTAGGACCTGTGGGTAAATGGCCAGGTTGAAAGTGGAGGTATGTGGAAGTAGGCCCCTTATCCCACGGAAAGCGCTGTTTAGACTTTCTTCCTTTGGGGAGAATGATGGGCACCAGTGGATTGCCTTGTAATTATGTTTTGTCACTTTGTGCCATCTGTCTGCATCCTTGTCACTTAAAGGAAAAAATCACCCATCCTCAGCCCTGTGCCCTTGTTTCTTATTTGTTCATCCTGATGTGCACACAGATGTGGCTCATGTCAGCGAGGGACTCTGCCGCTATCACTAGAGAGCCCTCACAATCACTCCTCCATTCACTTGTCTCTTCCTGTATTCAGCTTTGAGCTGCCACAGAGAAGGGACATGGCCCATCAGGAAGGCCATCTAGGTGCCTGTGAATTCAGTGTTAGCAGTCCAACAGCAGCCCTCCAGGCCCTGTTGTTATCTACACCATGGCTAAAGAAAGAGATGCGGAACTCCCCTATTATCCCGCTAAAGGGACAGCAGGGAAGGAGAGCAGACAGGCCGAGCCTGGATGGATAAAACCCAGAAGTTGGAGAAGTAGGGTCAGAAACATGATATGCTGATGATATGCTGATATGAAGGCTGGTGGGGGCAAGCCGAGCTGTCCTCTCTTGACAGGTGTCAGTCGTGGATAGAAAGAAACCACCCGCATGACAGATAAACAGCCCCTCCCCTCTCTTCTGCCCGGTGACACTGAGGACGTAAATACTGAAGCAGGTGACTGTCATTTTTGCGTTTGATCGTTTTTGCCCATTTCCCAGTCTTCACACCATCTGCAGAGGACAGTCCCTGCCTCCTCTGCAGACACCTGGCTGCGTTGTGCCCACCTTATAATCTCTGTCACCCATGTCACAGGCCCTTGGCCTGGCCCTGAAGGTAGTGTCTGCAAGGTGATGGTCTGCGTTCAAAGACAGCTCTCTGCTGTGAAAACTGGGGCCCTCTTACCGTTATTCTTTGCCTGTGTGAGACAGGCAGGCACCCTTCATAAAGGAACAGCTCTGAGCCCGTTTTCACACACTGGGGCTGGCCTCTGGTCACAGCTGTTTTTCAGCTTGGAATGCTGTGATTTCGGACTGTCGGATGTTTTTGCAGGACAGAGACAACTTCTGCTACTCACTGCACCTGGACCTTAGTGTGCTGCTGTCATCCAGTGTGGTTGGTTTTATCATCAGAAGAAAAGCAGACAGTATATAGCTTTGCATTCTTTACCTGTGGTTCAGAAACATTTCCCCTGCAGGTTTGGGTTTTTTTTTTAATGTGTCACAAATTATAACCATTTCGCCATGGTATTTTGAGATTCTCTAAGGGTCTTCCAACACTGCTGAGTCCTGTAGCCTTATAGCCTTTCTTTTTTCTGTGTGACCTTTTGTCCCTACCTGGCTGGCCAGAGGTCCTGATCTAGAAAAACTGTTGCCTGTCACCCCCT
>LZPO01117201.1:86930-116536 GCA_001675575.1 Neotoma lepida
CTGTCTTCTCTACCAGACAAAGTTTGGGAGCCCCAGGACATGGAAGCCTCCCTTGGCCAGGCTCTGAAATACGCTGGGTTTCTTTGATCTTCAAAACAGCTAGTGACTAAGGAAAAAAAAATTTTTTTTTAATCCCCAGTGGCATATCCCCAGTGGCAGTACCTTAAAAAAAAGAGGAATTTCCAGGGTCCGAGAGCCAATAAAAAGTGGTGCAGTGGTTAGTCCTGGCTTGTGTGCATAAGAAGTGATGCTGACGACCCCACAATGTGCACTTTCTAATTTGTGGTATTATCAGAGTTTGAGTTTTTGTTTTGCTTTTTATGTTTTCAAATACAGCAACTTAGGGCTGGGGAGATGACTCAGTGGTTAAGAGCATGTCCTGTTCTTCTACAGGACCTGAGAAGAAGTTCCCAGCCCCCATGTGTGCAGGTCACAACTGCCTGTATCTCTAGCTCCAGAGGATCCAACACCCTCTTTTGGCTTCTGATGGTACCTGCATTCATGTGTACACACCCCCACACAAATACAAGAAATATAAAAATAGTTTTTTTAAAAAAATCAATCCTTAAAAAGCAGGAGTTCAAAAGGAGACCACCTAATTTCGATAAGGAGACTTCAGAGTCAGCTTTGAGGTGGAGATAATGTGGCTAGTGACTTTGAAAGATAAGTAGGGATAGGAGGGTTTGGCCATAATACATGCAGGGATAGATGTGGCTGGCTAACTACACCTGAAAGGCAAAAAAAAAAGACTAGCAGTGATGGGGTAGGTGAGGAATGGATTAGAAACTGTAGGCGATAAACGTGGAGATGAGTTCAGGACAGTTGGTTGGGACCGGATGTTGAGGGACCTTTAAACAACTGTCTGTAACTCCAAGATCTGACACTCTCACACAGACATACATGGTGGCAAGACACCAATGCACATAAATAAAAATTAAAAAAAATTCTATCTGGAAGCCAGTGCTTCTCCAAATTCCCCTAACGCAGGGTTTCTAGCAGAATGCTGCCATGGTGCTGTCCTGTGTGTTCGCTGTCGTGTGCCATGTGTCATCCCAGCACCCTTCCCCCTGCCTTCTACACTGAAACCAAGAAAGTTTCCAGACATTACCAAATTCCTCCTAGGAACAAATAGGCTCTTGGTTGAGGAGCACTGCCCCCACGTATAGCATAATTAGAACCTTTATCCTTGCAACAAGTGGTGATGTCCATGGCGACCGTCCAAAGGGTTCGTAACCATGTCCCAGGGCTTTTCTCTTGAAAACTGCATATATATTTTTACTTTCTTCTCCAGTTTATATGTGTTAGTCTTAAATATTAAAGTTTCATTTACATCAAGTAAAGGTAGATTGGGGACCTAGCTCCTTGCCTAGAGTGCCTGATTTCATAGAGTCCATCCCCAGCACTAAAAACAACCAAAAAAAAAATTAGGTAAAGNTGTTGCCATAAGGCTGGCTTTATGCCTNCAAAAGCCACATCACATATTGCACTTTTGTGTTTGTTTAAAAGGACATGGTGTTCATTAAGGTGGGTGAGGGCAGTGACCAAAGAAGGAAGCCACCTTCGTTTCTAATCCAGTCACCATGCCTGATAAAGGCTTTGGGCTGCCAGAGTTCAAGTTGCTCAAAAACATTGGGGGACAGAGTTTTATGTTAAATCCATTCATTTTTAACACAGGCTCCAGTCAGTGGACAAGGGAGGTTGGGCAAACAAAACAGAATTGGTCAGTAGCCCCCTGAGCCTCATTAATCACGGTTTTTGAGGGTTTTTTTGGCACCTACCCTGAAACCCCCACTCTGGACTGTCCTGGTTTAAAAATCAGAACTGCAGAGCCAAGCTTCAGAAACTGAACCAGATAAACTAAGATACAGTCAGGTCCACACAGTTACAAGAATCTATTCCTGGGGACTCCTGCAAGGTCTTCCAGGGACTCCCCACCCCCACCCCACCTGAGTAGCTGCAGCTCCCATTAAATCTAAGTACTGGGTTTACATGCTGCTGGCCACTCTGTCAGCTCTCCTCTGCAGAAAAATAAATCTATTCCTTGGTTTTGATTCTCCTCTGGGTCCTGGTTGCTTTATTCTGAGCTTGGATTTATTTGTCCATTTGTCCTTTTTCAAAATAGGGGACTTCCCAGCCTTCAAGCTGTCCCTAGCTGCCAAGAACCCAGGCCGCAAAGCCCCTGCCACTAGTCCTGGCTTAATTCAGGGTGAACTTAGCTTGAACTAGAATTCTTAAGTCTTGTTAATATGTTCTGCTGTTGAACCATATTTCTCTCTTGGACCCATAGTAAATTATTTTTGCATGCTTGGGGACAGCAGTGACTTCTGAGCAATTGAATTTGGTAAACTGTTCCTCTACATGCTCCTCACTGATGCAGATTTGTAAAAGTTTGGGATCCTATAACCGGGCCATTTAGGATGTCAAACAAAATGGATGGTCTCTTCATGGGGACCTTTCTTTGGGGGTCAAGTCTGTGGACACAGGAAGGTCATTGCTGCCTGCTACGCTGTCAGAGTCATTTGTTATTTCCTGCAGGTCCACAGAGTTATTTTCTCCAGCCTTCCCTTTTACACAGCTGCCTGAGCATCCCTTATACCCCAGAGAACTGAAACCTCNCCTTGGAGACAGCGTACAGTCCAGAATTCAGAGTGAATGAACCCAGCCCCGTTTCACTTTCTCCTCTTAAAGGTGATGTCTCAGCTACATGGAGAGGCTATGGTTTTCAGGCCTGGCTTGTGCTTTAGGCTGATAGTGTGGGACTGTGCATGATCACTGGGTCATTCTGGTTCTTGCTTTCACAAAAGCACTCTGTGTATTCTTTTCAGTATAGGGAATGAAGTTTGGGTTTACACACAGGTAAAGATTCTGACAGTGGTGTTTTCTTTCATTGTCGATGTCTGGATAATATAGATTCCTTTATGTAAAATTATCTGCTCATGGTAGGTAATTCTAGAATTGGATGACTGAGTTGAAACTGTCAGTTGTCTATTCTGTTAGTGTTATCTAAAGGTTTTATACAAAAGTTGTCTTCTATGCTTTGAGACTTGTATGTACTGGGCTTCTACCTGGCCATCTCTTCTTTGGCTATTTTTCATTAAAAGCCGTGCTGCCTCTATCTCTACAGTATTATAGAAATTCAGTAGTTACAAAAACCACACACCACCATACCAATTACCAAAATAAAGTTTTATAAGTTGACATAATTTTTCTTTCATACTCTTTTGAACCAATCCAGGAAAAGAAAAGCATGCTTCCCAGTTAGGAAAGAAGAGAGAGGGGAGAAGAGGGTAGGGAGAATTTAAAAGCTTATACCATTACCCCCCCCCCTTTTTAAGGCAATCTTAAATAGAATCTTAGCCGTGGGTTAAGAACCTGGATTACCTCCATCATATGCTGGGTAAGTTACTCATAGTCTTCAGATCCATCGCCACAAAAATGCGGTGCTAATAAGTGGAGAAATGTTATGTTAAGAGCAAACTGTAGCATTATGAGGTTACAGGTCTTCAGAAGACCAATCTAAAAATTAAAAGCCAACAATCTTGTCTCATGGGCTCTTGGTGAGGGGATGGTGGTGTACAAATGGATTTTGGCACTGTGCCCGGTTGAGCTGAAAATTGTATAGATGGACTCAAGACAGGGAGTGGGGTTGTCCGCATGTAAGGACAGCTTGAGTTACTCTTTCATTTCCTTCTCCTGACCCTTCTCAGGCACGGTAGAGATTCATGATCACTATTGCTCTTAGCTCTGGCTTCCTGATAGTTCTGTCTGCCTAATTCATCCCGGCCCCCCTGTGCTCTCCAGGTNGGGATTTTGAATCTTTGCACTTCTCCAAATATAGGACTAGGTCTGGGGATGGTCAGACTCTGGCCTTTCTGTGCTGGAGGCAGTGTTCCTACCCACACAGCTGAGGCTGGATTCTCATTTGCCATAATGAATGAATGCCCCTTCTTCAAGCTTGTTTGGAACTGAAGCCCATGGAAATTTCAGGCCCCTCCTGAGAAAGGAGAGGAGTGGCTTACAGTATGATGGTGACATTTTTATGAGGGATGTAACATCGATTCCACTCCTCTTTCTTTTGAGAAAGGAAAGAATTTTCTTAAGAATGGTCTGACATTCTTTCTGACCTGGCACCCAAAGGAAGAAGAAAGGAAGATTTGCAGTAAGAAAAAAGTTGGAATTCAGAGAACTGCATTAGGGAAGAAAATTTTCTCTGCCCCATCCTCCAGCTTAAATGTTTCCAAATCTGTGAATTAGTGCTCTTCTCTCAGGAGTGTGAGTGAGAACNTGCACTTTGGCTAACCTTTTAAATAAATAACAGTAAGAAGCAGATGGGCTCCCGAGAAGCCCAGAGCACCAGCTGCAAAGGCCCATCACCCAGCAGCCATCTTCCCTGGATAACTCATACAGCACTTGCATGTATCCTGGGTAACTCATACAACACTTCCATGTACCCTGGGTAACTCACATAGCACTTCCATGTATCTTGGNTAACTCACACAATGCTTCCATGTACCCTGGATAACTCATACAATGCTTCTGTGTACCTTGGGTAACTCATATATCTCTTCCATGTACCTTGGGTAACTCATACAGTGCTTCCCTTTAAACTCTTCTACCCACCTGGATCCTCTTCCTCCATCTCTCATTCTTCTTACCTGTTAAAATCTTCCAAGCTCAGCTCTAAGAAGCCTTCTTAAATCATCTCCAGTGGGCACTGCATCCATCTCCCCTGTGCCTCCTTTGGCAGCTGTTGAGCCTTTGCTGTGGCCTTTGTTCCAAGCAACCACTGGATTATCAGACATATGCTTTCTGCCATCTAAGAGGCTAACCTCTCCTTGGATAGATGTGTTTCAAGTGCCGACTATGTGCTGTCAAGTGAAAGTAGAAAACTTAGGAGTTCACCATCAGGGGTGGGGATTGCCTTCTGTCTTAGTTAGGGTTTCTATTGCTGTGATCAAACACCATGACCAAAAAGCAACTTGGGGAGGAAAGGGTTTATTCTGCTTACACTTCCACATCACTGTTCATCATTGAAGTCAAGACAGAAACTCAAGCAGGGCAGGAAACTGGAGGCAGCAGCTGATGCAGAGGCCATGGAAGGGTGCTGCTTACTGGCTTGCTCCTCATGGCTTGCTCAGCCTGCTTTGTTATAGAACCCAGGACCACCAGCCTGGGGATGGCACCACCCACAATGGGCTGGGTCTTTCCCCCATCAATCACTAATTAAGANAATGCCTTACAGCCAGATCATATGGAGGCATTTTCTCAATTAAGGTTCCATTCTTTCAGTTAACTCTAACTTGTGTCAAGTAGACATAAGACTAGCCAGCACAGATGTGAATACAAACCCACCATTATATTGGTTGCATAGTGCAGGAAGCTACAATTGCTTCAGTATTTCCATGTGAGTATTTTATATAGTTTTTGAAATCTTGTTCTTCGAAATTAGAGGAATATCTTAGTTTTTTACCTCTGTCACTTACAGAATGCTCNTTCCACTGTTGATACATAGTAAGTTTATTTTGAATGGGTGAGTCACTTACCATCTAGTTAGCAAAGAAAGATATGTGTATCATTCATCACACTGTGCTATTAGGCCTGGCTCAAGGGCTCTAATAGGAAGAGGCCACCTTGTGAGTTCTTGAAGAAAAAAGACAGCATACTGTGTGAAATGCAGTTTGGGCTCTTCTCTTTCATAAAACCCTCCTTAAAACCAGTTCTCTTCCACAGAACCTAAACCCACAGGGAAGGACTAACCCACAGGAAGCACAAGGAAGCTCTCAGCAGCCCACTGAGCTGACAGGAGCAGGGTGCATCTCTGCCCTGTTTCTTCCACAGTGCCTTCTTCCANGGCTGCTGAGCCAATAATGACACAGCTGGCAAGCTGCTCAGGACTTTCCAGGGAGCCACCATCGTGGGTGTAGGGTTTTGTTGTCCTTCATTTTGGTTGGGGGACCTTGACTTTTACATGTGAAGAAGGGGAACTATGCAGACCAATGAGCTGTAATTGTGATTTGCCTTCTGGGAGTAAATCCTGCAAGCTCAGCACCACATATTTGTTAGCTATGTTAACTGTTTTCAACGCTTCATTCGCATTGATGCGATTCATNGAATTCCTCTGGGCTCATCTCATCGTTTATCTCAGAAAACTGAGGCTAGAGAAGTGCACTTGGCTTTGACCCCACTTTTATGGCAGCAGTAGCTGAGGCTGCTGTACCTTCTCTCATTCGTGTTCCAATTTACAGATGTAAGCCAACATCAGGAGAGACGAACTGGCCCATGTATGAGAATGTGGTTCTTTAAGGCATGTGGCATTAATGTAATCAGTTTGGCAAGTCAAGGCTTTAGTTTTACAAAATTATACATGGCTTTTCTGACTGAATTTAACTTAAATTGTAAGCAGTGTAAATGATGATTTACAAAGTAGAACTCTGAATGGAGGGTCAAGAAGGACATTAAATGACTTTGCATACTTATAATTTAGTTTTTCTAGTTAAAATGTAATTTGTAGCTATCACATTATATTAGTCAAAGTTCTCTAGATACATAACTTCTGGGATTTACTAGGCTGTCCTACGTGATGGGTCCTGATAGTTCAACAATAGCTATTTCACACTNGCGCTGCCAAGAATCCAGTAGTTGCTTCAGCCCATGTTGAAGCAGTCTCAACCTAGAACTGATGTCCTAGATGATTCCTGGAACCTCTGTTTGGAGCCTGAAGAAGCTGGTTGCAATATCAGTGAAGGAATGCAGTAGCAACAGGATACNTGCACTTGCAAACAAAAGCACAAGCAAGCAAAATNAAGTTTCTTTCCTAAGCTGGGCGTGGTGGCACACGCCTTTAATCCCAGCACAGAGGCAGAGACAGTTAGATCTCTGAGTTCCAGGTCAGCCTGGTCTACANAGTTCCAGGATAGCCAGGGCTACATCTGCATTTAGAGTGGGTCTCACCACTTCAAATAATTTGATCAGCAACTCCCTCACAGGAATGCCCAGTGGCTTGCATTTTAGTAGATTCCAGATCTAGTGAAGCTGGCAACCAGGATAACACTCACACATATAAAATATNGGAAGTCATAAGAATACTAAAAGAAAAATTACCTGGAATCTCTCATTCACATGTACTTAATGCTTGAACAGTTTATTGGATAGAAAAAATGGATCCTTTTATGTTAACAGCAGGATCCTAATGTGTAAGCACACGTGTGTTCTTTTCTTCCNAGGAAAGCTGGAAGTGCAGCCTGAGAGCTTCTTCCATTGGTGATGGGGAGCTTGTCACACAGCTGACCACTGTTCATCTCTGTAGCTGAAAGTTGAAGAAGAGAGAGCTTAAAAACTAGAGAATGCTCTTCTCACCATCTTCTTCAGTCTCACCAAAGAAGCCAGAGCAGGGTTGAAAGTAGAGGTATTGGGAGGAGNTGAGAGACTGCAGTGCTGCCGATGAATTGGTGAACCAGGGTTTTGCTCAAGTGGGTTCCCTTTGCAGCATACTGCACTCATTGCAACCATGCTGTGTTGCGTTTGCTTCATTGGCTCCTAAAGCTGGAAGAACAGTATTGAAAANTTGAAATGTGTGACATTGTTACAGTGAAAGCATTGGAGACAGAAGAGCACAGAAAACAACTGGTCATGCAGGTAAAGCTGTAGGAGCTAGGAGAGCCTCATGTGCCTCTCTCGCACGAAGCCCTACTTCTTGTCAAACAGGCAGGCTTCTGGGTTGATGCTCTCCAATGTTTCACCCCACAAAATGCACACAGTCCCATAGAGAGGTGTTGATGTTTGTAGACAACTCCCAAATTGGAGTGCATGTATTTGTCACTTAGAGAACTTTGTGTGTGATTGATTGGTAAATGAGAAGACACATTTTAGGTCAACACAAGCTGACTAAACATGTCTTAATTTTATAAAACACTACCATCTATAACATTTTTTCAGAAAAACAAAACAAAACAAAAACAACCCCCCCCAAAAAAAGACAGCACAACCACAAAGACAGCCAAAGATCTTTGAAGTGGGTTAGAGTAGAGTTTCCTTTGATTTTCCTCTTTGGGGAAAGGCAAGCCAGTCACCTCTGAGCACCGTGCTCTGCCCTGAAATGGCTCCCCTGTTCCCAATAGCCAGTATACTTGCCTCTAACAGCCTTTGAGAAGACAAATGCTCCTGTGCTAGGCTGCAAATGGATTAAAGCCATGCTGATCCTCATCTGTCAGAACAATTAACATGAGGAAAACACTTGCCCTACTTACAGCAGATGGAGGAGGGGAGGGCCCGGGAGTTCTGTGGTGTCGCTCATAAGATTAATGTGGCTCTATGGACAGCAGAGAGCATTGGATTTATTTTCTGAACATTACATGGATTTACAGGGATGACAGCTTCAGCTAAAAGCACAGACTGTGTTCCTAAAGGGTTTCTGCAGGGTACTAAGTGAGACCTGGAAGACGTGTGACTAGGGTGGGGCGGGGTGGGGGGTGCATTGGGAGAGAGATTGGCTAGCATTAAAGCAGGACTTACTGGCCACTCTGTGTTCTCCTTGTGTTGAAGCTTTGTTGAATTCAAGGCTTAACAGTAACCTGGGCCTCCTCGAGGTTATGTAAATATTATTGTAAGACTTTCATGAAATAAGTGGGGAAGATAGAAGTGGCTTCGATCACTCTGAAACCACAGCTCTGTTTGAAGACAGGCTTCAGACCTGCTTGAATTCCATTAGAGATGGCTTGAGCTGTGGGGTACAAGGAAAGGAACACAGAATGCAGCAATTAAGAAGGCATTCCTAGAAGGGTTTTATTGTCCCCTGATAGAAGTGGCATGGGAAAACACGGAGGTTAACACAGCAGTATAGAAGACAGCAGACTGAAAGACACTATTCACTCTAGTTCTGGAGCAAATTTTAATTATAAGAAGCCTATAGAGCAATGGTTCTCAACCTTCCTAATGCTATGACCCTTTAATATAGTTCCTCATGGTGTGGTGACTCCCAACCGTAAAATTATTTTCATTGCTACTTCATAACTGCAATTTCGCTACTGTTATGAATCAGAATGTAAATTTCTATGTTTTCTGATGGTCTTAGGTGATCCTGTGAAAGACTCATTCAACCCCAAGGGGTCACAACCTACAGGTTGAGAACCACTGCTATAGAGGGAGGATGCCAGCTGTTGATAGAGGTATAGCCACCACTGCAAGGGACAGACTTGGGGACAAGGGGGAAACTATCCATTTAGTGACCACTTGTTATGGCACAGTGGTTTATGAAATTCTCTTTTTTTCAAATACCCTTCNCAAGGAGCCTCATGGGTAACTTTTCTACCCTGGGCCCCCCTCTCTCTCTGTTTGCCATCTTTTGGTTTGTAAAGCTCTCCGCTGCCCCTACCATGACTCTGTGTTTGAATTAGACATTTAGTCACTTTGCTGGAGAATGTTCTGCAGTCTTGGGAATCCTGTGGCCTAGGCTGCTTGTTCCTGAACCAGACCAGCAAAGATGAAGAGTCTCAGTTAAACTTTTGAGCACCAAGAACAAACAGATCCAGCAGGGGTTTTTCCACAGTGTATCCCCATCCGCATTCTGTCTCAGCAGTCTCTCTTCCTCCCTCAGTCTCCCCTCGCCACTCATAGCCCATTTCCTGCTTGGTTCTCTTTGTCTGCCAGGTGTGTGCTTTGATTTGAAAGCCGGCTTCTCNCTTTCTATGCTAGCAACTGTTGGGACAATTGTTCGCCCAGACAGTGTCCCCTGTATGGTTTTGTTGGTTGGTTGTTTGATTGCCTTTTCAAATTCTTTCACATGCTGAAGAAATCTTAGATTGGGGGGGGGGGGCATTCTGTCCTAATTCGGAAAACAAGGAAAGCATTTTTATGTTACAGCATATTTTAAGTTAATGGAGATAAGAAGCAGCATAAATGTGATTAAGGACACCATAGTATATAAACCTGATTGCATTTGTTCAGCCATTAGGACATTAACAGGAAGTCTGTGCTCACTTGGGACAATTCGTACAAAACTGTACTAACTTAATAATACATACATATTATGCTAATAGCTTTTTAAAGAAAAACCAACATATATGCTAAACACATTGAAAAGGTCCTGGAGACATCTAGTAGCTATTACAATCTTGATTTTTTTTTCATGTATGACCTCCTTAAATGAGGTGATTTAATGGAGAAGCATGGATTTTTAACGTGTTTACTGTTAAAATTGCTTACAATTGTCTACAGAAGCGAATCTTTGGTTTCAGCATTACCAGTTGTTTTTGGATCTGGTGGCTGAGCTCAGTAAGCACCAAGCCCTAGGTATTCTTGGTGGGATAATTTTCCAACCGTCACGGCAAGTCCATATTGTGTAATTGTGCAAACAGCACGGTGACCTCTGGAATGCTTGGTTTGGCTTTTCCATAGTTACCCCTGCAGAGGGATTGATTAACGCTAATTTTTAACATGGATCCATTCAGTGCCTGCTTTCTGCCAGGCACAGTGCTGGGTACTCTGGAAGCAAATGCAGTTTCCACTCCTCAGGCATTCACAGACTAAGAGAAGGCTCAAGAAGCAAGGCCATAGAGATACCGTGAGTCACGGCATGAGGTGAAGAGGAAGGTTTCTGAGAGTGATGCCGGAAGTGTGGGGTTGGGGACGGAATCTGCTTTTAGGTCCTGTTGGGGAATTTGGACTCTGCCTGAGGCTAGCCACTGGCAAGTGGTAGTTGTTTTCCTTTTAGTGAGAGGGGNATGTACTCAGAATTGGATGTCAGAGTGTTCACTCCGCTTTGCGGAGCAGTTGACAGAGAAGGCTGGAAGCAGNGAGCCAGTTCAAAACCTTGTCGCCTTGATCCAGGTGAGCAGTGATCCCTGAGCTAGCATGGTGATAGTGGGCATGCAGAGTACACTGTTCCCAGAANGATTTTTGAGGTGAGAAAAACAGAAATGGGTAAAAATGAAAGTTACGGAGGAAGAGTTTGGGGAGAACCCTGAGCATCTAACTCAGGTAGGCAAATGATCCCGTTCAACCTGGCTCTGGGCCTTATTTGCTCATTCAGTTAAACAGGATGATTGACAGACAGTCTGGTGCATGTGTGGGGTGAGTGGACTTGCAAGGCAAGAAGGCAAGCCGAGTTTAGGGGCTGTAGAGTCTGTTCTTTGGGGGAAGCAGCCGAATACACGGGCCTGGAGCGCAAGGGAGCTGTTGACCCTATCTGTGTTGGTTTGGGAGGTCAGTGTTTCCTGTGTGTTGGGGAATATTCCAGAGTGTAAATAGTGAATGTCTTCCTTGGCGCTGAGAACTATGCTGACAAAAATGGTCTTTGAATTCCCAAGTGC
Source organism: Neotoma lepida (assembly GCA_001675575.1). Taxonomy (NCBI): domain Eukaryota; kingdom Metazoa; phylum Chordata; class Mammalia; order Rodentia; family Cricetidae; genus Neotoma; species Neotoma lepida. The sequence goes on from LZPO01117201.1 coordinate 98,237, forward strand.
TGGCCTCATGACTACAGAAGTGAGTTTTTAAAGTGAGGGCTGAGTGGCGGCTGCCCGCCTGCTAATGCAGCACTCAGCTTGCTGCCGCAGCCTCACGTTACTGTTCTTGTCCCTTTTGTTCTTAGGAGGGATGTTAATGTTCAGGCAATGGGCATTTGGGGATGATTTCTCAGGAAAAAAAATCTAAGTGCAAAACTATTTACTTACCCAATATAACATAACTTTCAGAGAGAGAGAGAGAGAGAGAGAGAGAGAGAGAGAGAGAGAGAGAGAGAGAGAAACTATTTCTTGAATCTTCTAATGGATCAATACACTTGACTTTTCTTTTTCTTGTAATGATTAGCTTGTTGAATATTAGCACAGGATGTAGCTATCAAGACTTGTGAGAGAAAGTGAGTTTGTTCCTGATGGTTGAGATCGGGGCAGTAAAGGCAGACCTGTTTAAAACAATAGTTTTCAACCCTTTTTCTTCATTTATTTTAAACATTTATTTTACTTTTGATTCTGTGTACATGTGTTTTTAGGAAGTGGCATGTGAGGACAGGAGCCCTTGGGGGCCAGAGGCATTGACTGGGTCTCCCTGGAGCTGGAGTTACAGGCCGTTGTGAGCCCCCTCGTGTGGAACTGAACTCTGGTCCTCTGGGAAAGCAGTGCACACTCCTAATCGCTGACCCATCTCTCCAGCCCCCCCAACTTTCTTCTTTTTAAATCTAGACCCATGCTGACCACACACTAAATTCATTTCAAGACCCATCCAAGGCCTGTGACCTATGNGTTGAAAATATTCCTGAAAACCACTCTAGGGGACAGAGTAGTTGGAGATGATCTTTGTCTCTTCCTTAAAGGAAAATCCAGTTTTAAGTGTATTTTAAAGAGTGCCATGTGATTGATCTTTAATTAGTCTCCTTCCAGCAAATTTGCAGCCTTACACAAATCTCACGAAGCCTCTTGCGTGTGTTTTGGGACAAGTTAAACAAGGCTTTTGAAAGTCCGATGACTTGTCACCTCTGTAACATCATCTTTACTCATCTGTCTCTGTCTCCCTCCAGTTTGGGTCGTAATCGAATACTCACTGCAGTGATCTAATTTGCATTATCCCTGTCACATGTGCCACTCTGTGGATAGCTAAATTAACTTAGTCTTCCTGGAATATACCCAAATGCTGAGAACCATTTAGGACCCTTCAAACTGATCTGGTCTATTAGCTGTGTCTTGAGATAAGCAGAATAAATAAGCCCGTATAATCAAAGGGAAGCTAATTGTCCTACCTCTCTCCAGCTTTGAGTCATCAAAGCTTGGCTGTCTCAAGCATGCCCTAATGGGGTTCATGATTTTGTTTGTTCTGTGTCTGATAATTCTTAGTTCAGTTTACGTCTGCACTGTTAATATTCATTTTCCAAAGTTTGTTGACATGTCTATTCATTTTCAAGACTAATAATTAATTAGCTTTTCCTTTCNAGGACAAATCTTTGCATGCCCATTGTAACAAGTCAAACAACACAGGAGTCACAGATTGCAACAAGACAGTGCAATCTCCTTACCCACAAGTTTTCATCCCCTCCTTAACAAGAATTGACAACTTAGTTGTTATTAGCTGTTTTTTTTTTCTAATACCCATGTAGGCTCACTCCAAATACAGACTTATTTATGTGGTGAACATTTTTATCAAAGTTAAACCTGTATATTCTAAGCTTAAATTAAAAGAACAAAAATCAAAACTGACAGTGTGCCATGGCTTTCTCTTCAAAGTTTCTACTGGATGTTACTCTTTTTCAGGTACAAAATGTAAATATACCAATGTATTCATTTAGTCTATTATAGGTGGACTTTAATGAATTTCATTTTTTTTCTTTTCATCAGTCGAGAGCTACAAGAACCATTTTTGGAAATCTGTCCTAGAACAAGGAAACTGGTTGCTAGGCTTAAGGTAGAGCTCCTTAGGTGTCAAAGACTGGTGTGGTGATCTGTCCCATCAATCTGGGTACAACTCACCACGAGTCCTCCCAGGCTTCAACAGCAGGCTGGGATTCATTAGGTAAATTCCTTCAGAAAGGGGCTGGGAAACAGATAGGTTCAGATTATTAATCTCAGCCAGTTTTTTAAAATTATCCTCTCCCTACCACCTCCTCCCCCACCTTGGCCATTGTCTGTTATATGCTCTTAGTCTGTCTTAATTTTTGTGTGTACACATGTGTACACACACACACACACACACACACACACACACAGGCTCATATATGTGTGCTTCCTTGCCAAGTAGGCTAGACTGGGCACCCAGTAAGCTCCCATGTTTCACTTGCATCTGTTTCACTTGGCCACCGCTGGGAATTCAAGCCCTTGCCACTACACCTGGCTCTTTATGAGGGAATTCAGGGAACGTTGTCCTCTGNGCCTTCCCTCCATCTCTCTCTTAGCACTTTGAAAGCAGCCAGTTGAGCTGTATTCTCCTTCATGGCAGCAGTGAATCCTCTTGACACCTTTCCTGGTTCTCAGACATGGATTTCTTCAGGGTTGCTTTAGTTCCTCTGACTCCTCTGCAGTGCTAGCCTCCACCTTCTTTGCCCTCACTTTGCTCCTGTCACACTTAGGAAGGATGGGGTTGGTTATGTCGCTAGTCAAAGTTGGCTTCCGAGGTCACCCTGCTCCATTCTCCCACCCTTGTTCAGTTCACACACACCAAGGGCATTCAGGATAGCAGTTGTGATTATCATAGCTATTTGGGGATAGATATATGAAGTAAGACAAATGTTCTAGATCCTCGATTTCCATCATTCAGTGACGTTCACTCAATAATTAGTCCAACAGACCAGCTGCTAGGAAAGGAACATGCTAAGGAGCAAAGGCAACATCATCTTGTCCTCGAGAATTTGCTTTTGGATTAAGAAGAGCCTGTACTCTACAAAGACTATCCTAGCAGTAAAGGGAGTGTCTGCGTTATTGCTTGGTATTAAGCAGAGGGCAGAGTGTAGAAATGCATACTGTGACTGTGGGGCAGTTCAAAGAGGTACTGACTGTGATTCAGCTCCTCTTCCTCTTCCTCCCATCCTTTATAGACAGGATCTCATGTAGCATAGGCTGGCCTTAAAACTTGCTATAGAGGCAAAGATTGCCTTAAACTCCTTGACCCTCCCACCTCAGTCTCCAAAGAGCTGGAATTGCAGGTTAGCCTTACCACACTTGGCTTTATGTGGGGTTGGGGATTGAACTCAGGGTGTTGTGCACACAAGGCAAGCCCTCTACCACCTGGGCTATAGCCCCAGCCCTAAAACTTCCTGACTGTACTATTATACAAGAAGGAAAATTGTCCACTCGTCTACTAATTGGCTAAATTGGTTATTGGCCAAGTAGCAGCACATCAGACACATTGAATTAAAGGAACATTTAATTATAAGTATTTTCATTTTTGTTGTTGTTGTTTGAGGTGGGTGTTGTAGCCTTGGTTCTAGGCTTATGTTAGTTTCAGAAGTAGAAAAAACACACAATTTCCCACTACCATTGTAGTGGAACAAGCCTGCTTCAAAGGGGAAGCCATGTACAAGGCAAAGTAAGGATTCCCTAGCTATAGAGCTACAGGAAATAGCAACTTGAGGCCAAGCCCAGAGAATTGGAGGATGAAACATACCAGAGTCTAAACCTTGCCTAGACTATTCAATAACTTTAAGAGATGAGCTGATGCCTGAACGCTTACTTAATATTGCTTTGTGGTCACAGATGCAAAAGCTTGCCAGCCACTCTGAATGTTGTCTCAAGTGGCCAAAGGGAACTTGGTCAGTGTCCTATTGCTGTGAAGAGACACCATGAGTATGGCAAGTCTAATGAAGGAAAACATTTAATTGGGGCTGGTTTACAGTTCAGAGGGTTAGTCCATTATAGTCATGTTGGAAAACATGGTGGCATGCAGGCAGACACAGTGCTGGAGAAACAGCTTGAGAATTCTATATCCGGATCCACAGGTAGCAGGAAGAGAGAACCCCTGGGCCTGGCTTGAGCATTTGAAACCTCAAAGCCCATCCCCAGTGACACACTTCCTCCAGCAAGGCCACACCTACTCCAATAAGGCCATTTTCATTCAAACTACCACAGTCAGTGTTAAGGTAGGTGTCTGCTCATTTGAACTAAATAATGTTCTCTTGGTATGAACTGCCCATTGGCATGTTTCTAGTCTCTTCCATTCTTGAACTTGGAGAAATGATATTAAATATTCTCACATGATATTTTTTTCTTAGATTATAATTCTTTTCTTTCCCGAGACTCCATAGTGCATGAAGGCCATCAGCATTCAGATGACTTTCCATTTTACTTTGTCTAGGTCCTAATGCTGCATTGATGAGTGGACAAAAACTGAACGATGGCTCATGNCGCTAGGAAAGAGGGGGCGTTCCTCATCTGTAGGTTCCTGGGGCAGAGTAAGCACTCTTAAGCTTCAGGACTTCTGGTGTGATAAGTAGATCAGATGTCTTTGAAAATCTCTGTTCCCAGAACCCACAGTTTCTGGAGAGTTGCTTACTTGTTTTGGGGACTTGCTCAATAACTACAGTGCAATGATATATGCCACAGAGCCTTCAGTTTGTTTTCTGACTTAAAGAGGTTTCTACCTTCTGTTTCTATGTGCGTTTTTGGTCTTTGTTGGATGATTTCTTGACCAAAGCTTACTACATGTTATGATAAAGATGCAAGATAATGGGTACAGAGTGATAAAACTTCTTCCTTTAGTCATCAGTTTCAAGAGAAAGGTGCCTTGTCTGATGGGAGATTAGCTCATACCATACTGTAATCATGCTTTGAAAACTTTGTCTCAGGAGCTATCTTGTGGATGTAGCAGTTGTGATTAGATGTTTTCTGCTGACTGACTGTCCAGGACATGGTCAGACTCCTACCACAAAACAGAAATAGCTCAGACATGCGTCCAGTGTATTTGACACCCAGGCTTTGCAGACATATTTACTCAGTGCTTCAATGGAGTCCTGGTTCATGATCCAGAAAACCCAGGAGGAGAGCCTAGCATCCACTCTTGCTAGCACTTGGTCTAGAACCCTCAGGATCCAAATGCCCTTAAGATCAGCATCACTGAAGGCTTTTGTGGAGCAAAGCACATTAGCTATGATGGCTTATACTCTAAATAAAAGCTGTTTCATAGAGGGACTGCAGTCCCTAACATGACTTTTTTGTTTTTGTTTGTTTTTGTGTGAGATAAGATCTCACTGTATAGCCCTGGCTGGCCCAAAACTCACCATGTAGACAAGGCTGGCCTTGAACTCACAGAGATTCCCCCTGCCTCTAGGAGTGCTAAGATTAAACATGTACACCACCATGCCCAGCACTAACTTGGCTTCCTGTCAGACTTTATAAACAGAGGAGAGCATAATAAAGTGTGATCAGGGTCACTTTAATAAGTCAAGAAGGAAATAACCTGAAAAGAGTCATGTAACATTTTCAACAAGCTCGTAACATACAATACTTCCATACTCCCATGTCCCTAGGAAGTGGAGTAGAGTCGATAATAGCACCCACAGCACAGATAAAGAAATAGGTGTGTGGAGAGAGAGACTGGGTACTGACGTAATTTAGTGACTGATAAATAGTAATCAAGCTTCCTTTCATTTGTGCAGTTGTGGTTATTTTTTTAGAAATATAGCTTCTTACCTGAGAAATAGAAAAATTATATACTGCCTCATTCTACAGGATAAGCGTGAGTTTACCATGGAGCAGAAAGAAAGTCCATCAAAGGCAAGGAGGTAGATGAAATCTTGAATAAAAGAACCAGTTATATCTTCTGATTGTTCTTGTTTAGAAGAAGTGGATGCCATAAAGATAGGAAAAAGTTAAGACACCATATTAATTCTCTTCTAAAAAATTGTTGTGTGTCTGTGTGTGTGTGTAGTGTGTGTGTGTGTGTGTGTGATGTGTTCTGTGCAGGTGCATATGTGCCAAAGTACATATGGGAGTCAAAAGACGGCCTCGTAAAGTTGGTTTCTTCATCCATCTTTACGTTGATTCCAGCGACCCAACTCAGTGTGACAAGCATTTTACCCACCTTTATCTCTCAGAATCCTCATATTGACTACTCTGCCCATGAAGATCCTGGCCTGTCTTGTAAAACAAACAACAAAACCCTTTGTGCATCTTGCTAACAATCCTATGACATTTGCAGCAGAGTTTGGAGTGTGTGGTTTATCTATGTAATCCTGTCATTGTAGCTGTAGCTGAAGTATCAGATACTTATCATCCCAGAAGAAAGCACTCTATTTAGCCAAAGTGAAGTTAGGCAATGCATAAGAGCTGGGACAGAAGAGAAGTGGCATCATTTATGCCAATCTTGCACACTTTGCTGGCTAGTCTCTAAATTGCCTCTTGTTGTCTGAATAGCTACTATTAAAGAAATGAGGCGTTTTCCCTTCTAGACAGCCCTCTGGTTGTTCCTGCAAACACTGGCATAGGAGAGCCTGGTTGCACAACTTTTTATCTTCTCCTAGGGCATCCCACTTCAGAAGGCAACCGAACACAAGAAGGGAAGTCAGTACCTGTTAAGAAACCTGCCCTTGTGTCTCCCTGTTGGCACTGTGACCCATAGAGCTCTTTTGACCTTGTACATTGAAGCCCTTAACTCTGTACCTGTGCAGTCTAAGGGGGTCTGAATGAGAATATTCTTTTCTGGGAGCAGCCTTCATCTCTCCCCACCAGTGTAAGCCCGACTGTTCCTGGGATGCTTGCCATTGCTGCCTACAGGTGTGAGGATGACATTCAAGGATTTGAAACAACTGGGCCCTGAAAAAGACCTGTAAGGGAATGTCTTTCAAAGGGGCAGGTTTATCATTTAGACCTTATTCTGTTCATTGCCTTTCCCTTGTTTTTCATTCTCCTTCTGGGTTTCTTGGCTTCCTGAACAATGGCTGTCAGTGTGGTATATATGGCATTGCCATCTGCTCTGTTCTTCCTCTCTTCTTCGGGTTTATTTCCTTCCCTCTTTCCCTCTTCTCACCCATGAAAGTCAGGCGTAATGCAAATCAGTACCTCCTCTTCCTCTGGCTCCAAGACAGAGGACAATGAGTCTGGGATGGGGCTCAGTTCCAAAGTTTCTGTTACGGAGGTACCTGGGATGCTCTAGGCCTGGAGATGGGGATGGGAGGTGAGGGGAAGGGGCTTGTCTTCCAGCCTTGTTCACTCAGCTTACACCATCTTTAATTGCACCTACTGAGTCTCCTGCAGAATGTTCCAGAGGCTGTCCCTGCCTGGGTAGATGCTTCCTCCTGACCCAGTCTGCACTCAGCTTTGCTCACTGTGAGGCATAAAAGACAGGTCAGGAAAGGAGCCTTGTGGGCAAGTCTGTTGCACTTCCACACTCTCAACCCAAATCTATTTCTCCGCCTTTACGCTTTGGGATGCTGGCACCACAGACATATTTGAAAAGTGTGTGTTTGCTGCCACCTGTGCCCTCTCTTCAGACTCAGATGGTTTTGCGTACAGTGTGTTCTAGAATTTCAACTTGCCCAGGTCAAGGTTTGATGTGTCTTATGATTTACATATGTTTGTCTATCACCTTTGTTTTGGGACAGGACCTCACTATGTAGCTCAGACTTGCTTCCAACTCAAAATCCCCCTGCCTCATCCTCCTGGGTGATGGGATCATAGACATGCTCCACCATGCCTAGCTTATACTTATCATCTGGCATATTCTAAAAGCATATTTCTATAAAATATAGCTTATATTTTAAGAGTATATGTTTTTTTAAGTCTCTGTGCATTGGCTGTCATAGGGAACAAAGTTCAAATGATTTGTTTTTGGTTTTAGTTCCCCCCCCCACCCTCCCGCCCCCAGAAAGTTTCAAGGAATGAGTCACATGATTCAGTGAAGTGAAACTAAGTGTATGTGAAAATTCACTTAGCATCTGGAATTTATCTAGGAAAAGGCACATTTTCAGCCAAATTTTTAGGCTCCACTTGTAGGTATGAATACATTAGAACTCCCTAGTTGCCATGGTGATGAGCATGTGCATCACAAGCTGGAAATAGGGTTGATGTGGCTGGCCATTGGCTTACTTCTGCACCAGGTGTGTGAAATGCGGCACAAGGAAACTCGGTGGCTGTTTCTCCTAGAAATGATGTGATAATTTTTGTACATTTTTGGTGAACATAAAATTACCCCCAAAGAATATAATTCCTAGAATAAGGTAGGTTTGTTAACTTTTAAAATATTGGGTCCATGGGCAACTTTTGAATGATTTGAGGCTCCTTTAAGATGGTTGTTGAGAAACCGAAGTTATTAGTGAGGGATCTGGTTTCTCTGTCCCAGGAGGGGGAAATATGTCAAGACCCCAAAGAGTCCAGATATTTGATGTCCAGACATTCACATTTAAGGTGTAGGCTCTCGTTATTTTTCTACACTAGCCTGTTGGCCTGAGGGAAGGGATGCTATTGCTTCTGATGTCCATCGCTTGGAATCCATGCCCAGCTCTGTTGCTGCCATTCTCCATTCAGTCCTGGCCCTGCAGGTGTGTATGTCACCGCCACAGTTCTTGGCTGCCGCACACTGGGAAATGAAGTGTGACTTCTGTGCTCTGGTGACTGGTAGGAGTCACAGTTGCCAGGACTGAATGATAAAGGGGGAAAGAAAGCTAGCGCTGTGGAATGGCCTCTGGTCCTCTTTTTCACATACAAAGAAGTGCCCTCTGATCTGGCTGCTGACTTACCTTCTGCCCCAGCGCATGCTGGTGTAAAATGAGAGAACCATCAGACTGGAATGGATTCTGAGAGGCTGTATTCTAAACTTCCAGGCAGGACTGCACCCACGTTAGCTCAAGGAAAGGAGATTCACCCCTATCTAGAAAGGTTTTTCAGGAGAGTAATTCTATAGCTCTGCCTACCTTCTGAGACATAGNGAGCTTCACTGTCCAGAAAGGCGTTTGTGGTGAGCCTGAAGACTTCACGCTGAAATNTAAACCCATTATCAGTTACTGCATAAGCTGCTAGTTCTTGGAGTCCATCCTGAGCTTGCCGGCTAGTACTAGTTTGTCCTCCCTCCTTCCCCTTGAAGCGGAATAATCTCTTTCAGCCTTGTTATGCTTTTCTGGGAGCCCAGAATGAAGCTTGATGTCATGTGTGTGCTCTCTCTGCATTGAGGTGGATGAGCAGACTCACCAACAGCCTTCAGGTTCCTAATCCCATTTATCTGTCTCAGAATGAGCTTTGCATTTAAACCGTAATTTCNCTAATAGTGCCTCATAATTAGCGTCTCAGAACTTTGGCTCATGGTAACTCTTTGGGTAACTCTCCTGAGTATCAGACAAAAGTTCTCTGAAGTTCTCTCAAGCTGCTGTGTTGAGTCCTATATCTAGTGATTGACAGTGTGAATTTCTTCAGAGTGAGGCTTGGTTTGAACAGTTTGAGCCCCTTTTCTAGTTGTTGTAACTGTAGTATTTCTCTTCACTGCTACACTTACTTTCATTTGCTATCTTTATCTAGGTTGGGAATATCCCATTTCTAAACAGCCTAGAATGGTCTAGAATGCTTTAATTTTTTTCCTGCTCTCGGTAAACAAACTAAAGCAGCTTTATGGACCCTTTGCATTTGCATTCTAGTGCCGTGTCTACAAGGAGGTAAGAATGGGCAAGGTAGACATGGCAAGAAAATCAAGGATGAGACAGCACCTCTTTTCCTACAGCACTTTATATCTAGTGATCAGGCTGGGATTTGCTGAGCTTCAGGAAATACACAGCCCACCCCCTCAACCTGTGCATTTTTTGAAGGGGGTTCTGTATAACTACAGGAGAATTTTAGATCTCAGATGGGCCTATGTGAGTGGAGAAAAGCAATGTCATTTCCAAAACTGTGTGAGGGATGAGCATCTTGTACGAGGCTCTGTCACCATGGTAGACATGGGTCTAGGACAAGCTTGCTTGTGTTTGCTGACTGCTGCTGTTCTTGGCTAGAATGCAGGGCTTCGCCTTACTCAGGGAAAGTTAGAAACAACTGATGCATAGGTGTGTTCAAATGAATGTTTCTTCCCCCAGCCTACCACAGTGGGCTCTTACTGTGCTGTTTTTTCTCAGGGAGTTGGGGAGTGCCCTCACAGCACAAGGGTAGAAGTTTAGGAGACCTCCCTGTGTCTTTTGCTGCCTTGCCTGTAGTCAGTGAGTTCTGCTACTATGCCTACTATACTTTATTAACGTCAGAGTTAGCCTGGGAACTGAGAGGAAGGCGGGGAGGCGGGGAGAAAATCATTTTGTAAGAGTGCACACTGGCAAGGCTGTAAATGATAAAATGTACGTAGAGGGGGAAAGGGAGGCTCCGTGCTGTGAGTTAAAATAATGCTGAGCTGTTGCATGCCTGTCCAAATCGCCATTGTGTTGTGGTTTCTAGCTACAAAGTGGGAGGACAGGCTGGCTTCAAGGGGAGAAGCACTCCTTACAGGAAAGGGGCTGGAATGCTGTCTAGCCAGACACAAACCACAGGCTTCTGGGGCTCACTTGCACTGTGTGGCAGCTCTGACAGCTTTGTCATTTGGCGGGGGATTGAGGAGCACATAGGCCCTGGGCAGACTAGTGCTGGCAGATGGTGGGGAGGGGGGGTCCCTGCTTTGGTGGGTGCAGGGCTCACTTGCAAGAACAGATGAATTCCAGGTAGAATAACACTTAGAGCTAGGCTATAGAGTTCAGGCTGCCTTTACCTGCACCACATCATCACCTCTTCCCTCTTCAGGCATCATCAAAGCAACACCGTAAGAGCTTGCTAGAGGAATTTTATCTCCCTGGGTACACTGTATAGAGGGCAGTGATTACATATAGGCTTATTTATGTTCTCCAGAATGCTTTATACATAGGGACAAAACATATTCCTGAGGGGGAGAGGGGAACATGAAAAAGCTACCTGAACACCACACAGAGGTAGCCTGGGAATGCTGCTTACATTCTGGTACCTTTTATCCCAGACTTACAAGTAGATATTTTGGGCAAAAAGTGTTCTGTATTAAACATATTTCACAAAGCTATATTGAGTATATTTGTTCATAGACAAAAGCCTGTCAGCTATGTGCAGCTAATATGTGGGTAGTGTGGGTAAGGAGAGTGGTATATTCTTTCCTTTGGATTTTTTTAAAAGAATTTAATGTTTTTTTTAAAGTTATTTATTTTTACTTTATGTGTGTTTTGCCTGCATGTCTGTGCGAGGGTGTCAGATCTTGGAGTTACAGACAGTTGTTAGCTGCCATGTGGGTGCTGGGAATTGAACCCAGGTCCTCTGGAAGAGTAGTCAGTGCTCTTAGCCCCCGAGTCATCTCTCCAGCCCCTCTTTCATTTGGATTTTAATTTTTTTCTTAATTTATTTATTGAATAAGTATTGCTCCTCTTGTCCACTGGCTGTTTCCCAGATCCATGGTATTTCTGCCGCCACAGAACATTCATGGCAAAATCATTCACACAAGACCAAGTTCGTAATGTCAGGTACTATGAAGTGCTGTGAAAAAAAATAAATAATAAAAGGCTAGAAAATGTGTGTGATGGAAGGAAAACTTGGCCCTAGTGGTCAGCGGTGGATAAGTAGAGATAATCAAGAAAATCAAAGGAATGTGTCATTCCTATAGGAGATAATAACTCCAAGTTGTGGGCTGTNTGTTCCTAATAGTGCATGAGTGTGTGCATGCGTGTGTGCATGTGTCTGTCTGTCTGTCTCTGTATGACAACCTTGTGCCCCATGCCTGTCACACAGTTTATTCAGCTCATCCCTTGTGTCTTTACCATCAGAGCAGATCTTCGTGTCCTAGATTACAGTCAATTCTTCCTTTTCTCTTTTTGCGCTTGAGACGCTGTATGTGGTAGCTCATTTTGAAGTTACTGTGTATGTTTTGAGCATCCCCCACTCCCGAAGGACAGGAGGGGGCAGGAAGTGGGGTGTGGACTGGGCGTGGTGGGGCAACTCCTCTTCCCAGGCTCTCAAGGATTATTAGGCTTTGCTGTACCTCCCTGCCTACCTGCTGGCCCAGTCAGGGCAGGGAGCTGCTGATTGAATTGCNTGTGTTGAAAGGTGAAGTATAGATTACTGTGACTAGTGTGATCCAGATCCCTGTGTGGAGAGTTACTTTGATTGCTTAATCAGAGATTGTGTAAACTGAGAGACAGCAAAGTGACCTACAACTGCCTTCCAAGTCCAATTTTATCTTGACACCTTTTAGGGGATAAAAAAAGGAAGTCACGTGACTGTGATGCCCATGGTGGTCATAGCCATGCTGCTAACTCTTTGGCAGCTGGCTTTGTGGTCCAGAATTTTCCCTGCAGCATTTTGTTCAGTCCTCAGATCTCTGCATGCATGAGCATTGTCCCCATTTTACAGGTGAGTAGAGTGAGGCTTCAGAAAGTAAACAGGTTCCCCAAGGGTGGGCTTTTGTATGATCTCATCCATTATTCTGCTTTTGTCATTGTTTGCCACACTCTGCTCTTCCTGTTCCAAGATCAAGGCGATCTAGGTCGGCTGATACTGACGAGGCTAGAGTCATATAAAAGGAGAGAAGATTTGAACCCTAAGCCTTTCCTCTTTTCTATCCACTCGCTGACTCTCAAGCTGTCAGCAAGGCCCCTTTGTGAGCCAGCTAGGAGTTCAAGTCTGTCTCCTCTCCCCTGGCCAACAGCTTTGGATTAGCTGTACCAGGAAGCTGGGAAGTGGCCCATCAGTCAACATGCCTGAGGGAGGTCAAGCCAGCCAGGGCTTGCCTGTGCCTTGACTGGAACAGGAGCATGTCCTGGCAGCAAGCCCTTGACAAGTATTTTATTTAAATAAAATAATGCCCATTAAGAGATCTTTAGGAAGCTGGGATACATTAAGCAAAAATTGTCCTGAATCCTTGAAGAGTCAGCCTTGCAGCTTGGATTGAAAGTCTGGAAGCATATACCTTGTATGTGAAGCACACACGTACCTTGAGCTCATATGAAGCCCCGTGTNTGTGCATGTGTGCAGATGTGCAAACACATGCTCTCCAGACCTTCCCCTGCTTTCCCCCAAGAAAAACATGGTTCTCCTTCCACAGAAACAGGGTCTTTTGGAGTGCTTCAACCATCACTGTAAGATTACATTGGCCTGTTCTGATCTGTGGAGTTTATTGACTGTTGCACCATTAAAAGTACTTGGTTTTCTCTAGAATGGGGAATTCAATACCTGCTAAATTGGATCGATATAAAAATTTATGAACAATGCAGCGCTTGTCGAGGAACTCTGTTACTCATGTTCGTGTGATTCTCGGCGGGGGTTTCTGCCCCAGGGATCACATCCGTATTTAGTGTGTGCTGAAATATTCATGTTCCCTGATTAGCTGGGCTTAATTGTTGTATTGTCATCCCCTCCATGTTGTGTCATTAGGGCGCAGCGACCTTGAAATGTAAGTAGGGACAGCCAGCCTATTGCGGTATCTTGCCTGAATGTGTTTCTAAAACTCTTTGTATTCCACTTAATTTTGTGTTGTCATAAAAATTGAACAAATCAGAAATTATGTAGTTGGAAACACTGTTACTAATATGTAATAGTTGTTAGAATATATACACACNACTGACCAGATTTTAATATTTCAATATCTCATGGTCAAAATAATCATTATTCACGGGTAGTATTTAATAAGCACAACTGTTTGTAAGAAAATGTGGATTTACAAAAGGTCTGGGGACACTGGTGTGCCTGCCTTCCCAGGTGGTACTCAGACCTTGGATTGGTGACTTGGCGCCATCAGCTGTGTAATACACCCNTACCTAATGGGATCCTGTGCTTCCAAGTTGAAAGGGCTTTCTGAGAACTGAATAAAAGTAACTCAGAGGCCATTGACCTGTCAAGGGAATTGGCAGGGAAATTGAAAAGAGAAAAAAAGCAACTGTTTTCTGAGTTGACCAAGGGCGGCAGAAAGTGATTTGCATGCAGTGTGCAATCTTGTAGATGATGCTTAATGAGTTTTAAGTTTCAAGACTGAACAGGCTTTCTCAAAATACGACACAGCAGGTGCCCCTAGCTGGAATCCTAGCAGCAAATAGGAAGCCACCGGATGGGCCTGATTGTATCCATCTGGCAGGGAGCACTGCCCTTGTGCCAGGGATATTGTTCTTTGTGTGTCTGAATTAGAGCTCCTGCAGTGTGGAGTGTCTAGGAGGGGTAGCGGAATGAAGCTGCTCTCCTGTGCACTTGTCCCTGCTCCCTGCAAGGACAGCTGGGACATATGCGGTCATTCACTACCCACAGACATAGGACACGTGAGGTGTTTGTGAGGCCAGGCTGAAGCCTGGAGGAGTCTTAGAGACATGGTACCACAAACCCATCCTCAAAGACTTAAAACAAGGGTATTAGAAGGCAGGGAGAGACCCAGGTCCATAGCCAGCTAAGTATTTCATNACAACCACTGGAAGGCTCATCTTTACCTTCCTGCTCCTGCCTGAGGGTACCACAGAGATCTTGACTCTACGCCTCCAGAACAGATAGCTCGCCTCTACCCAGCTGCATAGCATACGTGTACATGGGCGTTCATGTTTAGGTATCCCAAAGGCAAGAAAGCAATGACACACCGAGTCTGGAGCTTCTGTGAGGCACGCAGAGTAGACTTGAAGCTAGGGTTCCTTAGCTATCTGCCCTTGGACTGCTTTCCTACCTAACTTCCACACTTCGAGATCCTCAGTGTCCAATGAAGCGATAATGTCTGCCTCCCAGCATTACCTTGTGGGGATTAAATGAGATGCTGTAGGCAGTGTGATGGAATATGATGAAATGTAGAAAGAGAACATCCTGCCAACAGTGTGTGTTCAGCCAAGTTTGGTTGCACTTGGCTCTTACCCTTGAATGAAGAGGTCACTGTATGAAAGAAAGAGTGGGCATTACCCACTGTCTTCCATAAAATGTAAGATCAAAATGTGTGTCATTATATGGGTGACTAGGGACAGAATGAGGACAAAATAGAGATTCCTTTATCCCACAGTGGGATAGAAGCAGAGGTACCCTGGCAGTGAATAACATGGCTTACACAAGCACCTCCTGACCCAAACAGGCACAGGAGGAAGGACAGTACTCTGGATGAGCTCACCCCCACAGGGCAGGAAGACCAGCACAGCCTGTGGTAGGAGGTGCCTCGTGGTACCCACACTGAAAAGAAATGCTTCATNTGACATAGTCCCCCATCCCTGCCATGCTGCTGGAGCCTTTGACCCTTTGATGCCTGGGCTGTTCAGAGGCCCAAGTCCCAGAAAGATGAGCCAAGTGACAGAGGTAGAATTTAACAGCCTGGACACAAGCGCCAGATGATGATTGTAATGTGATGTATCAGAGAATGCTAGCTGAGCTCAACAGAGCAGGCTTCTGTTTGCCACTTTATTGTTAGTAATAGCAGAATGGAGATGAGTGCTCCCAGAGGCCACTCATCCCATTGTAGGACTGATGGATTCCAAGGGCATCTTCAAGAGTATGACGCCCTTTGTCTCCTGATAATATAAGGGGCTGCTTATCCCCTCAGCATGGAGAAACCTCCAGGAGAGTCTGTGTGCCCAGTCCTCACTTGGACCCTGGAGCTGGACACCTTAGCTGCCAGAGTGTTAAGCTGGCTTGTCTTTAAGACTAGTTCCATAGTGTAGTTTTACTCAAGGAACATACCTTCCAAAATTAACAACTGCCTAGCTTGACAATTACCTTGTAGCCAAATGTCCAGGTGGTAGAGTTGCATTTGGATGCACACAGCACAGAGTGAAGCTAGCTTACAAACAACCTAGAGAATACTATGGTCCTTTCCTCACTCCCAGACAGCTTGTCCTCATGGCACACCAGTATGTGAAGTACCATGGGGTCACAGAGTTAACATCCGCCACAAATGTTTGTTAGTTTGGAGGCACATACATAGATCTCAGCATGTAGAACATACGCTTATGTACCTGCCTTTTCGTATTTGTCTGTAGAGTCCACCATCAAATTCAGGACCTGTCTGTCCCATTCATTGAGAGACAATCTTTCATCTAGAGAAGCACAGGGCTGCCCTGTGAAAATGCTGTGGTCCAGAGAGCAAAGGGGCCAAAAAATATTTTGACACTGAGCCCAGCAGTCCCACCAACAGTGTGATCCTATTACGAACTCTTCTGGTGTGGCTATGGTAGAAATAGCTCCTCTGTGTGTCTCCCCATGTGACATAGTTTATGGTTTTGGAGAGAGGGTTGCAATATTCTATGCCAGCTTTGCCCTTTCATCCTCCCAACCCCTGCAGACAGCCCCAGATGTAAGAGAGTGAGCTAGGTAGAAGGTGACTCTCAGTTGGGACCCTCGTGTCTACACCTGTGTCTCTTAAAGCCACGTGTCAGGCCCTCATCAGGGATTAGGGTGGTGTATATTCTCCCAGGACCACCTGATTAGGTGACATGCCAGTGCTGGTGCTGTGGGACTAAGGCAAGAGCCCCAGCCATGGAAGGGACTGAACCTTTCTCTTCACCAAACTCTAAACAAAACAAACCTCAGAAAGATTGTATAGCGGGAGCACAGTGGTATTTGTGCTGAGAAACCATCACATAAACCTTGTATCTGAACAGCAGAGTGACCTTTTCTGAGGGGCCCTAGCCCTACANCAGACGCAAATACCACCAGATTGCTTGGCATTTCCTTTTTAAATTTCAAGCGTTCCTGGTTTCAAATCAGCNATTGATCTGTTGGTTTGTAGCCTGTGTGCAATTAAGTTAGTCACACTGCTGTTGGAGTCTGAGGAACACAAGTGCTTTGAAGCCACTGCCCACCTCCGACACATCCCAGCAGGNTGCAGAAAGAGTGGTCTTCTAGAACTAAAGTGCTAGTGATCTTGAGATTTGAATTGTGCACTGCCACGCCATGCCATCCTTAAAGAACACNTCNGTTTTGGTCTCAACTCACATTAAGTCCTAGGGGAAGCTGCANAGCGCCTATGAGAGGGAGCATCTGTTGATTCCATTTCTAGGTGCAGCACACTGCAGGGCGCAGGGGTGGGCAGCCTGGGCTACCCGGACTGCAAAGGGAAGGCANGTATCCGCAGTACCTGGGCAGGCAAAGNCTCCCTGAGGTGGGTGCAGAGATGGGTGTGGTGAATGTGNTTTGTAGTTCTCCCATCTCTGGCCTGGAGAGCCACAGAAGCCCTGATTGGGGCAGGAGCTTGTGCAGCCAAATTCTGTATTCAGAATGCAAAGTGTTTCAGATTCTAATCATAGTACTTAGCTCTCCCCCTCTTTAAATCCACTGAAGAACTTTCTTTCCAGCTCCTATCATCCTGAGCAAGATGGCTGGGGAATGGTGTCTGGGTGGATGGAGGTTTGCTCTTTGGAGCACAGCATGTCANGATTCCNATTGTGTTCTCTGNGAGAGTCTATCAGTTTCTAAGAAACATCTACCCAGCTAACCGAGGCTATCTGGCAGGTGATGAGGAAGGAGTTAATAGCAAGAAAATCAACAGGTCAATTGGAAGAAGAGCCAACTCATAAAACCAGCTCTCCCTTTCTTTGNGCTGAGGGACGGAACATCAAGCTGCCTATATGTTAAGCAAGCTCTCCACCACTGAGTTATATCCAGCCCCCCCCCTTCCCATCATCCCCCATCCAACCCTCACTTTTCTTTGAGTCTATTGTGCCTAAAGCTTTTATTTTCTTTTTCTTTCTTTTTTTTTATTTGTGGGCTTCATTTTGTTTTGTTTTAGACAGGATTTCGTCCAGGCTGGCTTCAAACTTAAGATCCTCCTGCCTCAGCCTCCTGCTCAGGCTGCAGCCCTTGTGCTTTGTGTTGAGTTAAGCAGCCCCATTTGAGCCGTCACTATCGCACTTCACTCAGGAAAAGCCCTTAGAATGAAGAGCTATGCTCTCTACCCTGAATTTACCATCCAGTTTCGGTTCTACCCCACATAGGAATGGCATTTCCTGCTATATCTAAAGTGATTATATAACGAGCTCACATAAGACCCTGACTTAGGTGTCTTGTTCCTGAGGTTAATCACTCCCATCCTCAGAAGTGTCCCCTTTGGGTGATGGATTTTTTTTTTCCTACATGGCTCTATTAATCAAAAGAAGGGAAGGGAGTGAGCTTGTCTAACCGTGGGTCCCTTTCCTTCTGCCACCACAGCTCCACCTAGCAGCCCTGGCATCACTCAAGGGTGACATAGTAGAGCTGAATAAACGTCTGCAGCAAACAGAGCGGGAACGAGACCTTCTGGAGAAGAAGTTGGCCAAGGCACAGGTAGGGGACCTGGATGGGTGTTTTGTTTGTCTAACTCCTTTGTTTAACAGTAAATAAATGTGTGTGTGTGCGTGTGTGTGTGTGCGTGTGTGTGTGTGTAAATTCTAGAGCATATAATTC